>JAJLTP010000044.1:14231-151510 GCA_030568275.1 Lipomyces orientalis | reverse complement strand
CACAAAGACTCATATTCAAACCCTCCAGCCACAAAATATTCGGACAACAATAGGCACATGCTGACGACGAAGTCATGGAGACTCAAGTACAGCTTGTCTACAATATCAGAAATTTGTGTCTGTGCGATCAACATTCTCAACAAAATACCCCTCCGACTTGTGCCCACGCTGTATATTTTCTCCATGAGCCATCTAGGCATTCTCTCCTCGTAGGACTTAGATTTCTGGAAAGAGAATGTCGATCTCCTCGAACAGTCTACCTTTCGTCTCCGGGAGCCGGAAATAAGCAAAAATAAATGTCAAAAAGCGCGGTTCCACCCCACACAAATCCTCCTTGAGGTTCCATTTTCTCAGATTCATAAAGTGCCGAGGCCGAGGCCGACAAGGTAGAAAGTGTTGCGGGCAGTCTTTTGGCGATCCGACTTCAGCCGAGAGGGCCCAGCTGGCCGGCAAAGGGCTCGAAGAGAAAGATCCACACAAGGGTCAGCACAGCTTGACCCATTGCCACACGGTTGTTGGAGGTCTAGACATCGAGGATGTCAATGATAAACAGAATCATGGCCATGGTGAACATACCCGAGACCAGGTGGTACGGCGGCCAAAGTATGGCATTAGGAAGAACCGGTTACAGAATGTGCCAACGACGGAAAAGCCTGTGACACGGACGCTGAGTCTGTAGGTTTGAGTGGCAGTGAGGACGACCTGTTGAAAGAAATAGGTCGAGGTGCAGGCGAAACAGTGCTTTACGCACACGACGCAGGCGATTTCAGTCCGGCGCCGTTCGTATCCCCTTGAAGCAGTCCTAGTAGGAGGTTCCGACAGAAATTCCTGTTCGAACTTGTCTGTGTGCACAATTGTCGCGTGAGTCTGCCTTGGGTCGATGCTAGCCTTCTTGCTCCGACGTCTTCGCAAAAATTTCGGCCCTCTTCCTGGCGCCGCTTGCGGACCAAGTGCCAGCGCGATTCGGGCACGAAGAAGAGAAGAGGAATCAAGAGAACCGGCCAGACCCACTGCAAGGCGTACGGGATTCGATACGACCACCCTGATCCTAGGTCGACCAAGCCTTCAAGAATGCCGGCAGCAATATGAGGTAGGACTTCGGAGGCATAGGCGGGTGTTGACGGGAAGGCCGAATAAGAACTCGCCAATGGTCAAGACAATGATATTTGGCGCAAAGAACTAAAGCCCGACAATGCAAACAGCGCGCAAATCAACACACGCTTTGGGCCAAAGACACGGCCAAGTAGTCGTGTCTTTACGCAATGACACCGAAGAAGTTACTACCCACACCGGTAACTTTTCAGCAAAACTCGTCATAGCGATCCATGATGACCCACATCGACTCGACCAGGGACCAGAATACTGCCCACGGATTGGCCCTGATTGCCTGTAGAGGCGGTAGGTGCTGCACCAGTTTTGGGGTTCAGGTTCAACTGCGCACTGTACCACTCCAGATTGTGACCAGAAGTCGTGAATGGCTCCAGGTTTGTCTGCTCAGCTGCGGTGGTCTTCTTGACGTGTTCGATTGGGAGAGAGTAACTGTTGGGCAAGCGGATATTGGGCGAAAAACAGAATTTGACAGTGGCTTTGTCGACAACAATACATACAACTTCAGCGAAACTGACCAAACAAATGGAGTTTATGACATGCGTCTGGGGGCGCCAGCGCTACGGGGTTAGTATGGGGTTTGTCTGATCGACAGCAGGCGGCCGCGAGATAAGCGACGCCCAGATAACCTTGTCCCTTGACGCGTGATCACGTTACTTCGCGAACACCCGAAATAAGCCCAACGCCCGAAGTAAGTCCGAGCAAAGCGCGCTTCTAGAACACCTGTGATCACGTGGAGACACATATAAGTGCCACAACCGGAAACTCAGTTTCGAGGCGCATCTTCTTGGCCGCCCAATCTTTCCTCGAAGCAGCAAGTTCCCCGCGGGTTCTCCGCTCCCCTTATCCCTTCTCAAGAAGCGAGCGCAGACGCACGCGCACGCGCATGCGCCAGCTGTCAAATGAAGAATCGTGGAGTCGGCTGCGCTTGCACGGTCTAGTTACTTCTCAGGTGCTGATCAACCTGCTGTATAATAGCCCATCTTCCCGTGCAATCTTCCCAGGCAAACTGGCTACTGCCGTCAATTTACACGTCCAGTCGCAGTTTTTACCATGGTTCCCGACTTCACTTCGGCATCAACAGGCGTCTGCTTCGTTCCTGCGCCAGGACAGACTGTCGTGACACCGACAAAGTCGTTTGCCGTGTTCGCGATTGCTAGTCGGCCAGATCTGCAGATCAAAGTCGCGGTCTCGGATGGATCATCGAGTTCTTTCACTCTAGTTCAACTCCCTACCATAGGCGATGGGTATTACACGTATACGGCTTCCGTGGATGTACAGCATGGGCCACTGAGCTTGACGTATTCCTATCTCTCAGCTGGCGACGAGATCGCTCTCGACGGACATGCCACCGTACTTCCGAAAGCAGCTGACGGTGCTGAAGACGAATTCACTACCGTCATTGAACTCGAGCAACAGGACGACTTGGTTTCGGCCAAAATCCCCTGGATCAACCCTGAGGATTGGCAGGGCTGGGTGTGGGTGCGACCTCGGTACGTAGGGCGGAGAGAGCGGGTTGGCAATCGGACTAACGTGCTAACTGTTGACTAGAGCGACCTGGATTGAGCCCCGCTGGATGCACTTGCGTGACCTGCCCGATCTTTTCAGTGCTCACATGTTGCTGCTGCAGCCGGTCAATCCTACCATCGACCCATCCTCGTCGTTCTGTATATTCCCATGCTCTTCCCCGGACGCCATAGTGCATCTGTCTGGAGCGCGCGATGGAGAAGAGCCGGGTGTGTATGCTCGAGCGAGAAGAATCAACGCCGGTCAAGTCGCTGCCAAGGTCTACGTCGTGGGAAAGATTACTACAAACGAAAACGCGTATGGATCGGTGGACGATGCGATCGGCTTGGCCAAGACGCACTTGGGAATGGCCGACGTACAGTTTGTGTCTCCTCCCGCTCAGGACAGGGGCACTCTGTCGCCTTTTAACCAGCTAGGATTCTGTACGTGGTCCAGCATCGGCGAGAACGTTCGCCCCACGCGGGCCAAGCTGGAAAAGCTCGTTCAGTCGCTCAAGTCGGCGGAAATTCCAGTGAGCTCTTTTATTATCGACGATGGTTGGCAGGATATCCGTTCGGGCATGAACGGAATGGCTGAAACGCGCGGCTTGTGGGGCTTTGATGTGTGGGACGGCATGGGTGCGTCGTTTAAGGAGACGGTTTCCTTAATAAAGGAGGGCTTGCCGACGGTCGAGAATGTTGGAGTGTGGATGACGTAAGTGTTTATCGACGATCTACGTACGATGCCGTTATTCTAATCTTGTGTAGGCTGCACGGATATTGGAATTCGATTGCGTCTCAATCGCCTCTGGTGACCAAGTATAAGATGCGGCCGTTCAAGCTCAACGGAGACTTCCTTCCCGGCATTACTCGCGACGGGTTCGACGACATTCAGACGCTTTGGCAGCCAGACGAACGGGACCATATATGGTGGCTTCCTCCCAAGGAATTAGCCTATCAATTTTGGAAAGACTATTTCTCGGTTTGTGCCGATGCCGGGGTCACGTTTGCCAAGGTTGACGATCAGGCATATTGTTCATTTTTGGCCGGAGTTGAGGGAGCAGAGGAGGCAGCGGCGTTGTGGAATGGCATGAACAAAGCAGCCGATGAAGTGTTTGGCCTGGGCCGCGTGATTCATTGCATGGCCCACTACGAACGCACGTTCAATGGCGATATTGGCATGGGTGTGGCGACGAATGGAATGAAGGTCGTGTTCAGGAACACAGACGATTTTGGCCTGCCGAGGCCGAACGTTCACCGCGATCACATTCACTACAACTTGATGAATTGCATCATCACGTCACGAATGTGCCTGATTCCCGACGCCGATATGTTCATGTCTGGTGCACAGTGGGCAGAATACCACGCCGTGCTTCGGGCATTCTTTCCTGGGCCAATCCTGTTATCAGACAAGGCGGAGGAGCATGACCTGAGAGTCATCCACAAACTTATTGGTTCGACCACGACAGGCCACTTCGAGGTTGTCAGGTCGCAGAATCCAGCAGAGCCAGTTCGGTCCCGGCTTTGGGAACCGTCACTCGATGCAGGGATCGGGCCATCTATCAAGGCTTCATCGTACTTCCCGGCCGCGAAATCGTCAGCTCTTATTTTGTGGAGTTCTCGCGATGGTGCAGTACAGCCATCGACCGACATCATTCTTTCTTCTGATGTTGTTGACGTACTTGGACAGCACATTCTGCAAGACACCAACTATGCTCTGTGGTTCTCTGAGCTGGAGAAGGTTGTGCGGTTTGATGGCGGGAACAGCTCTGGAGCAAGAGTCCCGCTGGCTGCAGTCAACTTGGCGCCCGGCACGCACGAAATTATCACTGTGGCACCGTTTCACAACATTGGCGGGAACGAAATTGCATGCTTGGGATTGGTCAATAAATACGCAGGGTTAGCTGCTATCGGTGGTGTCGAGACGCTCGAAATCGGTCTGAGGACGTCTGTCTTGTTTGCAGGCAAGCTGGGATTCATTGTCAGTCCTGGTTCTGGTGGTGCCATAAATGTCTTTGTGAACGGTGAACCAGTAGCGTTCTCAATGATAGACTTGGACCAGTCAGCGGTCTTGATTAAGGTCGACCTGACAACCGAGAATGCTCCAACGTCGGAGAAGGCAGTGTGTTGGACCGTGGATGTTGTCGTTGCTTGAGATTTGTTTCGAGTAGAGTAGTTAGTTAGTTAGTAGTAATTAGTAGTATTTGTATTATACGATAATTAGCTGAATAAGACCAGTAGTCAATTAATTGGCTGCTGCCAGTTACCCTGTAGTGGACAAGCGGCTTTAGCCGATTTGCGTTCGGCTACAGCTCGGCTAACTGAACTGACCTGAACTGGGCGGCTGGCTCAGGCACAAGGGCGCATTATTTTTATTTTAGCCCGCGATGATGCGTATTAGTGCCGCTTTCCAGGCCGGCGGCTCTGCTACATTATCACATGTGTATGGCACTTGTCATCACGATTACTGGATCGATCGACTTCATCATGGCTTGAATAAATACACACACTTATTCTCTCGCTCTCTCTCTCGCGGCACTCACCATCGGCAGGCTCCCTCTTTCTCAGCAGTCTCACCATGTCGTTCGGTCCGCACCAAGGCGACTTTCCTCGCATCGGCCTCCCGGTCCCCCAAATGAGGCCGGCTTATGACGTCGTCGTCGTTGGCAGCGGCTACGGCGCCGGCGTAGCCGCCTGCCGCATGGCTCGCACAGGTCGCTCGGTCGCTGTGCTCGAAAAGGGCCTCGAGCGCTGGCCGGGCGAGTTCCCCGAAAGTGTCGCCGACTCTCTTCCTGAGGTCCATGTTTCGGCTCCGGATGAGTCTCTCGAGACCGGAAAGCGTAATGGATTGTACCATCTTTATCTCGGCGACGACCAAAATGCATTTGTGGGCGAGGGCCTCGGCGGTACGAGCCTTCTGAATGCCAATGTCGGCTTGCGGATGGACGATCTCACGGAGCGCATGGACGTGTGGCCGCCCGAGCTCAAGGTCGAGGGTCTGTCGAGGTATTACGACCGGGCAGAGAAGATGCTCCGTCCCACTCCGTATCCTGAGGACTGGCCCACGCTCAAAAAGCTCGCGACTCTCGAGCGACAGGCCAACCAAATGGGCCCCGGCTACAGTGACCGCTTCAGCCGCACGCCAATCACGGTCACCTTCAATGACGGGCTCAACGCAGCCGGCGTCTACCAGCACGCGTCCACACTGACCGGCAATGACTGCACCGGCGTCAACGACGGTAGCAAGACCACAACTCTTGTCACGTACATCGCGGACGCCTGGAACCACGGCGCGGAGATATTTTGCAGCTGCGAGGTCACTTATGTCAAGTATATCGAGTCAACTAAGAAATGGGCTGTCTTCTACAAATGGCTCCAGCCCGGTCGTCAAGAATTTACCGACGACTTTGATACCAAGCAGTTCTTTGTGTTGGCCAACGCCGTGTTCCTGGGTGCCGGCACGTTAGGATCGACCGAAATTATTCTTCGCAGCAAGGCATTAGGCTTGCCTGTCAGTGACAACGTCGGCCGATCGTACTCGGGCAACGGCGACATTCTAGCCTTTGGCTACGACTTGAGTGATGCCGAGTGCAATGCCATCGGAGTCGGTCCCAATGATCCTGCCAAGCGCCCTGTCACCGACCAAGTCGGGCCCTGCATCACCGGCGTTATCGACATGCGCAACAACCCGGACGTGCTAAAGCGATACGTCGTCGAGGAGGGCGTCGCGCCCTTTGCATTGAATCCTTTCCTGCAGACCCTGTTCAATCTGACTCCCAACAAGGTCTTCCCGTCCCAGAACCCTATCCAGGCCATTGCGTCCGTAGCGCGTGTGCTTCAGAGCCGCCTCGGCGGTCCCTTTGTTGGAGCACTTAAGCGCACCATGATGTACCTGATCATGAGCCACGACGACAACCAGGGCATCCTCAGTCTCCAAAACAACAAGCTGCGCATTTCGTTTGAAGGTGTCGGAGACACTACCAGGGTCAAACAGTTGCACGAAATGCTCGCCCACATGACAGTCCAGAGTGGCGGCACGTTTGTCCCCGGACCTTTCTACACTCCGATCGCAGGCAACGCACTCATCACTGTACATTCAATCGGAGGCTGCGCCATGGCCGCCGACGGCACAACCGGCGTCACGAACCATAAGGGCCAGGTGTTCAAGTATAATGACGGCAAAAGGAAGACCGAAGTCCACACGAGCCTCTACGTTGTCGACGGCGCCGTCATTCCGGCTGCCCTCGGCGTGAATCCGTTCCTGACCATAACTGCGATTGCAGAACGTACCGTCGAGCTCGCGGCCAAAGACCGCGGCTGGGTCATCAACCCGCGCATCATCACCCACGAGATTGATTTTAAAGTGCCGGCTTACGCGCCGCCCCGACCTCACCCGCTAAACGATTTCCGTGCCGTTGGCAATGGATTCTTGACCCCCATGTTTGGCGAAGGCGGCATCGCATTCAGCGAAGTCATGAAAGGCCACTTCGGCACTGGCGTGACCAACGATGACTACGAGGTCGCTGACCGGCAAGGTCGCTCAAGTTCGACAACCATGGAAGTCTTCCTGACCATCATCGCTTATGACTTGCACACGCTGGTGTCGCTCGAGGACCACTCGGCCGACATTGCTGGAACCGTCAGTTGCCGAGCCCTTTCTGACGATCCCTTGCTTGTCTGCGCAGGCAGCCGGTTTCGCCTTTTCACCCGGGACCTCAGTCATGTCAGCACAGAGAATCTGGCTTACGACCTGAATCTCCTGGCCACCGACGGAACCAAGTACAAATTTGAGGGCCACAAAGTTGTCAACTCGACCGCGCTGTTCAATGCCAGCCTTATGTGGCGGGCAACAACGACGCTCTACGTCACTGTCACGGTGGCCGAGGACAGAGGCAGCCTCAGTGCCGGAACTGTCATTGGACAGGGTATCCTCCGCCTCGGCGTAAGCGATTTAGTCAAAGAGCTGACCGGATTCGCGGCCTGGGCTAACCTGCCCGAGAATGTCAACATCCCGCCTCGGCTGGCCCGGCTCCGCCAGCAGCTGGCCGCGTTCAAGATCAGCGCCCAGTTTGTGACATACTTTGCCGCGAATGTTGCCGAGCATTTCCTGCCTCCCATGCTCCAGTATTCTGGGTCTAGCAAGAGCACGACGTATCCCACGACAAGTACAGAGCACGAAGAATGGTACGCATCGACCAAAGACGGCGGCCAAATACGTATGCACCGGTGGAACGCGGGCAGGAAAGGTCCGATCTTGCTCGTGCCAGGAGCCAGTGTCACGTACGAGATCTTTGCCACGAACCTGATCCCGAAAAACTTTGTCACCTTCCTCACTGATCGGGGCTACGACGTTTTCTCTGTCGACCACCGTCTTTCGCCGACAATCCGCGCGTCCAAGGGTCAAATCGCGGTCGAGAGCGTTCGGTTTGATGTCGAAGCGGCTGTTTCCGAAGTCAAGCGCTGCACAGGCTGCGCTAACATCTCGGCCGTCGTTCACTGTGCCGGTAGTGTTGCGACGTTTATAGGACTGCTCGACGGGACCATCACTGGGTTGGGCCATGTTGTTGCATCACAGGTGGCCATGCACCCTGTCGCAGCCACTGTCAACTGGGTCAAAGCACACCTGTACTTGGCACCTATTGTCAACCGCCTGCTTGGTGTTAATTACCTTGATGTCCATAGCACGCCGCGTAGTCTTACGCAAGTTGCCATCGACCAGGTCCTGCGCCTGTATCCGGTCGGCCAGTTCAGTGAGATTTGTGGCTCGACCGTGTGCCACCGCAGCAGCCTCTGCTTTGGTGTTTTGTGGCACCATGACAACTTGAATGATGCGCTACATTCCAATCTCGACAAGATCATGGGCGGCGTGAACATGACGGTATGCGCTCTGCCTTCGTAATTTGGCCTTGACAAAAAAAATGCTGACTGGTTGCGCAGACCCTCTTGCAGCTTATTGACATGACAATCCAGAAGGAGCTCCTCAACATCAAGCGCGAGAAAGTATACGTCACGGCCGACAATGCCCGGAAAAATTTGAAGTGAGTTCATTCGGCGAGATTTATCCAATGTTCTTTGCCAAGACTAAAACTGTCTAGCTTCCCCATTACCTTCATGCAAGGCGACAAGAACCAGGTGTATGCTCCCGAGTCGACCAGCACCGACTACAACTTTGTGCGTGACACGAACGGCCCGGATCTGTATCGCCGGAAAGTGTTTTTGGACTACGGCCATCTCGACTCGTGGTTTGGTGTCGAAGCTTACAAAGTGGGTACACACTTTTGCCCATCGCCCATCTTCCTTTGCACTAACTTTTTTTCTAACCAGGACGTCTATCCCTGGGTCCTTCAAGACATCGAGTTCTGGGCGGACAAGAATAAAATCGGATACTTGGCCATTCCGGCGCCAACAATCGCGACCAACGGCGAAAAATAATAACACAGGCCGCCGAATTGCACAAAAAGCAGCTGCGGTTGTGACCGGCTCGGCTTCCTTTGGTTTTGTTAACCCGTTAGTTCTCGCTTTGTGCTGCCATATATTCTGCTTATTTGCGCTTCCCATTTATGTTTGAGGGCAGCTACTTCTGCAAGGAACCAAAGGGCCCCTCACGCCACGAGGCTATATAAATCCAATATTTCACAGGCATTGGCTTTAATAAACAAAAACAAACCGAACGAGGATGGACCAAGAAAATTGTAGTGTCAAAAGTCTTATTAAAAAATTAAATGATTACAACATAGTCTAAAAATTAAAAAATGCAACCCGGTCTATAAACGCAACCAAATAACACACTACGCCAATACCTAATGCCAGTGCCGAATCTATATGCCTCTATTACCCCTGCCTGCTTCCACGTAAAATGGAAAAGCCGATCGCCATTACACGAAATTAATTAGCGTACTTGGACCCGGATCTCAATCGATGTCCCAAGATCAACAAGGCGACGGGAATCAGGACCATCAACAAGGCAATTCCAGCCAACAAGGTCGAGCCCCAGGCAACCGGGAAACGTTCTCCTCCGAGGTTAACAAACATGGCCTTGGCAAACAACGGGAACGCGGACGCAAACCCGGATCGGAATAAATCGTTGCCGGCGAACACGGAGGCCAGGAAGCGCGGATACGACATGCCAAGGTAGTTGAACACGACTTGGAAGACCGTGTAGCCGCCCAGCAGAAACAGACCGCTCGCGATGATGGGCACGATCCAATGCACGGACGCGGTCGACGACCAGCCAAACATCAACAGTGACAGTGGCAGAATTGGCGCAGCGAAAAGCGCAATTCGAAAGATCGTCTCCGGAGGCGCACCCTTCTGCAGCCGCGGCGCCACGTAGAAGTACATGGCGGAGCAGAATGCAATCGCAGCGACCGTGGCCCCGATTATGATTCCGAAATAAGATAATCCGGTCTGGATAAGATTGAAGTGGTGAATACCCACGAAGACGAGCGGGAAAGCCTCGAACCAGGAGTACATGACCGCGTAAATTAGCGCCGTATAGCTATTGAGAAAGAAAACGCCCGGTTCCGTGAATGTGATGACAAACGGACGAATAAAAGACTCGTATGCAACCTCGCGCACGGTAAGGTTGGCATATTCCTGCTCAGCCTTGGTCGTGTATCTGATGTCGCCGGTCAATATTCGGAGTCGACGAGCACGGCGCTGCAGGATCGTGGCTTCCGAGGTCTCGGGAAGGAAGAAAAGAAGAACCACAAACGCCAGTCCCGAAATCCACGACAAGCTCCAGAACGTCCACCGCCAGCCTTTGATCTGTGCAAAAACGCTGCCTAGGAAAGGTCCCATAACTGGACCCAAGACCGCAGCGACCGACCACAATGCCAAGCCGTATGACAAATTATTCATACTGACGACATCGCCAATTGACGCGCCACCGTTGGCGAGAGGGGGAGACGACACGAAGCCAGTGATAGCGCGGACGGCAATGAATCCGCCAATGTTCTTCACTAGCGCGGTTGGGATCTGCAGGACGACAAACAAAAGCAAAGACGGGATGTAGACCCAGTTTCGGCCAATCAGAGGTGCTTCTGACAGTGGAGCAAATATCATTGGGCTTATTTTCTGTTAGCGGACATGAACCACCCATCCAGACTACTCGACATACCCAATACCATATGCCGCCACGTAAACGGCAAGAGGAAGGAGTGCGACGACACTGCCGACGTGAAATTCTTCCATGATCTGCTCAATGCCAGGCGTGTACATAGCCGATCCGATATAAACCGAAAACGTGAGAAAACAGATTTCAACTAGGATGAGGAGCTTCTTCATGTCGGACCAGTTGCGAGGATTCTCGGGGTCATCCGGACCGTACCAGTCGACAACGTAACTAGGGGACAATGTGGATGCTGCTGATGACGACGAATAGTCGCTCTCACTGTCGAGTTTCTCGTCGGCCAACTTTAGCCCGGCTTCGGCGTCATTCGACAAGGGAACAACATCGTCGGCGACAGGGGCACCAAAGGTAGACGGGACAATGAACCCAGGTTGCTGATCAGGATACTTCAGCAGACGACCGCCTGAGAGAAGGTGGATGATCTCGCCGCCGAAACTTGCACGAATGATGTCCAACATTGTCTTTATGTCTGAGGGTTGCGAGTGCAAGGTATGCGATGCGAGTGTTGGAGGAGACGATTGGACTGCTCAGCAAGGCGATAGGAGCCATATTTAAAGTAATTTCTGCAGCGGAAAGCGTCGACATTTCGAATGAGTAGCCGTAATTACAGCTACTAGGCGATGAGTAAGCCATGTTGGTGTTGTCGTGAGGGATTCGGCCTTGCTAGCAGGACAGCGTGGAAAAAGTTGCTCCGGTGCGGCGGTCGGAACAATGGATAAGCTAGTAAAAGACGTCATCGTGCCGGCCGTTTGCAAAAAAATCTTACTAAGTGCACCGGGCCCACTTTGTGCGACGCTGACTCATGGCCTTGCCCCGTGCGGCTCGTTAAGGCTTGTCCGACCAGCTCTCTTCGACTTCAGCAGTTCTATTTGTTTCGATGCTGTGAAATGTGAATAAGCCAGAGAACGGCGTAACTCAAGCTATTGGCATAATCTGACGGCTAAACGACTGGGTTGGCCACGATAACGCGGAGCAATTAGTGCAAATCGTCACTGCGTTCTGACAAAACATATCAGTGTCCTCGCATTAGTCGTCCCGGCCGAGAGCTTACGCTCGTACGATATTGTATATCTCATAGATCTACTAATTACTTAACTCAATCCAGTCCTACTATAATACTATTATCTGCCTGATCAATGATTCAATGAAAAGAACATATATATAAACCAGGAGTTCAGTTTCCTACATAGCCGCGATATTGCCTGCTATCAACCAACTAGCCAGCGAATCGCTATAATTCTACTCAGGCACGCCAAGCTGCGGTTCGTCGCGCTATCGCACACTTGTTCACTTGTTCTGCTGCTGCGCATTAATCCAGCCGAGTGCTTTGTTCCTCCGCGTGCAAACCTTCGCCGCATTGACATACGTCATAATGACAAATCGCGCATGACAGCTTGACAGGAGTTCTGTAAGTCTGCTTCCCGACACTTCTTCAACAGCAACCGAACCGATTTTGTAATCCCCGTCACTCATGCTTATTCACCACATCGGTTGCGAAGAGCGGCTATGGCTATCTACCACTACCAACAACTTGTATTCAAATGCCAGTCACGGCAAATTGTCGGCTCCTCTGTGGCGATATATCTCAACATCACCTGTCATTAGTCAATTCATCCACCAGATCGCTTATAGCGAGAGCAGGCTACTCCCTAACAATGTCTCCTAAAGTCATCGTCGTGACCGGATCCAACAGAGGTATTTATCATAGCGTCCCGTTCGGTTTGCGTGCCACTGACCAATGCAGGCATCGGCCATGAGCTTTGGACACAGTTCAGGCGACACTGTCATTGCTACAGTTCGATCGACGCCGAAAGCCGCTGGCACCCCGCTCGCGTCGCCTTCCAAATATGACGCTGGTCGAACTTGATGCTGATGATCTCGGGACAATTGATTCTGCAGTTGCGGACGTTGAGCGGATCGCACCTGAAGGACTTGATGACCTATGGAACGTGTTGCTTCCCTATTTGAATACATGCAAGCATGAGCTAATTGGAAATATAGAATCTTGGAGTGTACAATGTAGATCAAAACCTGGCCTCAGTCCGCGAACTCGCCCGGCTGACATGCAGAAAGTCTCAACGTGACCGTACCGACATTTCCCGTCCAAGTTTCTCCCGTTGCTCGAGAAGCGTGCTACAAAGAAGATCGTATCTGTCTCGTCTGTTGCTGCGTCTTTTGACTTTACGAAGAATGTCGGCTCGTTTCTGACTCAATTGGACGCGCCGTTCATTTACGCCGCCTCCAAGGCCACGTTGAACATGTCCGCATGGGTAAGCTTACTTTGCTGAATGCATGATCGAGTCTGTGCTAACGAATCAGTACGTCCACAATCAGCTCAATTCATCCGGGTTTACGATTGTCCTTATACACCCCGGCGTTGTTCTAACCGAGATGAACATAACCGTCCAGGGCATCCCGACTGAGGAGAGCCCTACGAAGATGATGGCTGTTGTTGACGCCCCATCTGCTCAGGACGAGTTTGTGTTTAAAAGTTATGATGGTTCCAAGCATGAACGTATTTAAGATGACATCAAATGTAGCATATCTTGAATAATTTATTGCTGCACTGAAAGTTGTAACTGTCGGAACACATCCGCAAATTAAAGAGCAACAGTAATTGTCAGCGTTTCGGCAGTGATTGTTCTGTTCTGGGCACAAGATCTGTACAGTCTCAAGGCTGAATCTGAGCTCGCAATCGTGGCTCCAGTCAGCTTAGTCGTGGGTGTTGGCCTGTTCGCGACTCCCATGGCCGAAACGCGGACACGGAAGTACAGACCACCTGCGATAATCCAGAGCCATGTGTTTATCCCGTCAAAGGTGGGAAAATATTCTATGACCCGCTTCAGACAATATACGGAACGTATTAATGGATGCTAAAACCATGCCAAGTCATCCCGACACGTGGTGTAGGTCTGTTGACAAATGTAATCTTGCGAGAGCTGTCACAATGACATCGTCGCGGTGTACAATTTGCTCTAGTTATTTGCAATTGTGAAGTCTAATATAACAAGTAAATCCTCCAATAGACTACAGGCATCAAAACCTAGTCATACTAGAAAGACCATCTATCCTCGGCTATCTACTGCGAACATTTATCGGCCATGATTCCACAGTTTCCACAGGTAGTGTGTGGGGGGTTCATACATTAACTGGTAGCCCGCGAGGGGTTCGGGCGACTCGCTGATAACGAAAATTTAGACGCGTAGAGCTAGCGTTGAGGCTGTGTGATGTTTCGTTGCTTGGTCTAACCCATCTTGCCCTGAGATACGCACTACTTTGTGAGGCTTGGATCGTCGAATACTGTATAGCTCCCTCGCGGTGTTGACATAAACGTCTATGGGTTAGGGAATACAGTCACAGGTCGAGATAACACTTTTCCCAATGTTGCCACAGTGTGCACCGTCGACATTTGCCAAGACCCCAAATAATTTGGTATATAATACATACGTACAACCAATTTGACGATCGCTTTTCCCTCTACAACAGGTAGAAAATATTTCACACTATTCAGCCACAACGCAGTGACAATGACAGGCAGTTCTGCGAGATTGTCAACAGATCACAATAAACACGACGACGAGGCGTCTTCGACGGGCCTCGAGCTGGACACGTCAGCTTATCCGACCAGGGTCGAGCAAAGTGCCGGATCGGCTAATGCGAGCGTGAGAGGCGATGTCGAAAATCCGCGTTTTTCTGCTTGTTATAGTCGCGACAACGATCCCTTCCAGCTCTCGTCAAGGCTGAAATCGTTGAGCGACGTCAATCTTATAAAGGCCGGAACCAAGACTTGGAGGCAGGCCCGACAGCGAAAAGGACCGGCATTGAGCGACTCGCAGAAGAAGTCGAAGCTCAGGGAGTTTTATAAGGAGCAGAATGAAAGGATCGAGCACTTGCTCAAGCCGGTGGATGAGCACCTGCGTGACGCCGTGGATAAGAAGGACGAGACCCAGCTACGACAAAAGATCGCTGTCCATGGTAGTTTCGCGGCTAATGTTATTTTATCCGGCCTGCAATTGTATGGCGCCATTGCATCCGGTTCGCTGTCCCTGTTCACAACCATGGCAGACTCCGTGTTTGACCCGATGTCAAATGTCACGCTGATCTTGTCTAATCGCGCCGTAAATAAGGTCGATCCTCGCAGGTTTCCCTCCGGAAAGGCCAGGGTCGAGACAGTTGGTAACATTCTGTTCAGTTTCCTGATGTGTTCAGTGTCGTTTATTCTCATTGTCATGTCGATCCGGGACCTGGCAGCCGGTGGGGGAGAAGGCGACACCGAGTTGCACATACCGTCCATAATCGCTGTCTGCGTCGCGTTTGCGACAAAGCTCTGCTTGTTCTTGTACTGCTGGGCACTCAGGAACGTATACTCCCAAGTCAGAATCTTGTGGGAGGACCATCGGAACGATCTTTTCATCAACGGATTTGGTATCCTTACCTCTGTTGGCGGTTCCAAGATCGCATGGTGGATTGATCCCATGGGCGCCATCATCTTATCGTGTTTAATTGCAGGTCTTTGGATGCACACTGCATATGGGGAGTTTCAACTTCTTATCGGCGTGACTGCTGACGTGTCAACGCTACAACTAATTACTTATGTCTGTAAGTGCCTTACCCCTGTCCCTTACCCTGTCGTTGATCTGTGGGCAAGGTGTTACAACTGTCGCTAACAATGTTCTCTTAACAGCGGTGACGCATTCACCACTGATATCCCAAATTGATACCGTACGTGCCTACCATAGCGGCCCGCGGCTTGTGGTCGAGGTGGACATTGTTATGGACCCGAACGAGACGCTGCAAGTGACACACGACGTGTCGGACTCGTTGCAGACGAAACTCGAAAGTTTGCCCAACGTCGAGCGGGCCTATGTGCATGTGGATTATGAATCAAGTCACAAGCCGGTAAGCCTCGGATGCAACCCTTTTAGCTAGTTTCCCGTGTACTAAGCCCATATTTTAGGAACATTTCGTGAAGAAGGAGCTGTGAGGTCTAGGTTGTGAGCCCTCCGAAGTTGGGACATTTTAGGATTATGCAGTCCTCACTTTTAGCATATTTGTGTCGTTGTCTTTGTATGCAAAATGGCAACAATTGTTGTACAGCCTGGACCGTCATCATGCGTTATGAAGTTCACTCTGTTAAAGGGCTTGCCCCGCGATTGTGATTTATTAAAATGCATTCATTAGTCGGACTGGAGTTTACCGATATCAACATTCTGCAAAGCACTGGTTGCTGTAAACTGGACGCCATTACTGTCCCTGGATATTGGTCGACGAATCAGCCTCTTCGCCTTGTGCTTGTATAACTTGTGTCATCGAACCCTCATGCATTCTAGTATCCTCACGCCCCACGTCGTTCATCATATATAGCAGCATAAGCAGAAATTACCAATATCAAATCACACATTTCCATTTAACATAACGTAATTTTTGGTTTACAGAGGGTCCGATCCCCAATCAGCTACGGTAAGGAAATGCCACGGGGCTACAGTCAAGAGAAAAGCAGTGGACGAGCCGACAGGGGCCATTGGTGATAACACCGTCCCCGGCAGTCATCCGGCCAACAGCCAGGCAGAAGATCACAGCAAACGAGTTCAATTGGACGACGAGCAGGTTCGCAGGAGTCGTCTTCGAGAACTTGAAGTTGTATTTAGAGGCTCATGTCCTGGCTGCTGCTTTAAAGAACTGAAGTTGTCACAGGACTGCGCAAGAAACTGCCGGAGTGCCCTAAGACTGACACTCGTTTGGAGGCTTTGCTTGTGCTTTCTTGTTTTTCTTTCCTTTACGTGTATTATTTTGTCGTCTAATATATTGATACAAGTTCGATGCATGTTCCTGAGTGTATCGTACCGGCCACGGTTATTGACGGCCCGTGCCGAGTGGCGTCGGCGACCGCCGAACCGTCGGAGCCCTCCGCCGGAGCAGTCACTCGGATCTCGGCAGTCACTCAAGACGCGGGACCCCCGCCGAGTCCTCATACTTGATATTAAAATATATTTATAAGCTATCCAGCTAGCGTAACATATAGTACAGACCCGTGACGACTCTTACAGGATGCAATAAAGGTTGAAGATTGCGTCGCGTTAATGACGGCTTACCTGGAACTTAGCAAGTCACGGAGAGAACCAAAGTGCTCATATTCTGTTCTCGCCTGGATGTAACTGTTTCGATGTTGAATGTTGCGTGCACAAGTGGACGTTGACAACAATGCAGGGGTTTGTGGCGATCCGTAGAAGATCATCCGGTCTAAAGGGAATTAAGAGGTCTTTAGATATACAAGATTTTGCACTCTTTCATGCACATAGGGATCGGCTCTTGGCTTGGGGCCCATGGGGATAGACTTATGTACATATTCATTCGTTGTTTCGTTTGTTTTCGGGCTTGGCGTAGATTTTTATGTTTATGTCAATAAAAGAGCCCTTTCCAAAAACAACACTAGGGGAAATAGCTTTTCTGTGACCCAAACCTGAACGTCGCTGATGATTGATCATTTGACAATTCATGTTGTTCTCTAGAAATCGGATCTATTTTTCTTGTCCAATACTTGTTTTCAGATCCTCGTGCTCATAATTTTTTTCTTTACTTTTGTCCAGACATCTCAAATGACTTATTTTGGCTACTGTACATTCAATCAACCATCTGAAACTGATCCACAGTCTTCAATACTTCCTTACTGTAGGTTACCCCACATTAACATTAACAAAAAATCAAAATTCAACTCAGCGCGCCATGTTCTCAATGTGAGTCCTGTCCTATTTCTCCATAATACTGATTTGTGGGGCTACTCCGTTGAACGCATTCACCTGATACGCCTTAAATTTCCTTGCTGGCACTTTATTAGCAAAGAGAAGGTCAATCTCTTCATACGTCCTGCCCTTTGTCTCCGGCAGCCGAAAGTATGCCCAAATAAATGTCAACAGAGCAGTTCCACCCCACACAAATCCCGTGTATCCTTTGAGATTCCATTCTGTCGGGTTCATAAAGTACGGCTGTATGACCCCCGCCACGACGCTGACAATGTAGTATGTGTTGCGAGCAACGCAGATGGTTTTTTGACGCAAACGGGTTGAACCCATCTCTGCGGGGAGTGCCCAGCCGAGCTGGCCAACAGAGAGCTGGAATACAAACGTCCAGGCGATAGTCAGCCCGGCTTGTGCTATGCCTATACCATTGGAGCCGGATTGAACGTTGAGAATGCCAATGGCAAATAGAAAGACGCACATAGTGCCCATTCCCCAGAGATAGATAGTACGCCGGCCAAAGTAGGGCATCAGCAGGAACCAAGAAAGAAATGTGGCAAAGAGCGCCAAGGCGTTGCCGCCGACAGCAAGTTTGTAGGTCATTGAGGTAGAAAGACCCACTTGTTGGTAGAAGTAGGTCGAGTTATAGGCAAAATTCATGCCGGAGAGGACTTGTCCGGCAAAGACGATGCAGGCGACTTCTGTTCGACGAAGTTCGAAGCCCTTGACACAATCCCAGTAGGACGTTCCGACGGCAAATTCAGTTTCGAGTCTGTTCGTATGGACAATTGCCGCGAGAGTGTGCATAGGATTTATGTTGGCCGACTTACTTTGCAGTCGAATCAGAGACCTTTCTGCTTCTTCGAGTCGACCTTTCCGGACCAAGTGCCATGGCGATTCAGGTGCGAACAGCAAAATGGGGATCAAGAAGGCCGGCCATACCCATTGCAATGCAAATGGGATCCGATAAGACCACTCCGAAGTTAGATGGACCAGGCCCTCAAGTACACCAGCGGCAATCAATTGACCCATGATAAAGCACATGTTAGTGTAGCTGGTGAGATAGGCACGAAGCGAGAGAGGCAGGACCTCCGACGCATATGCAGGCGCGGTCGTCGCGAAAGCTCCCATAGGAATCCCGCACAATGCTTCTCCAATGCACAAGACCTCGATAGCTGGTGCAAAAAATGTCATGAATATAAAGCACGACAAGACGATAAGAGAACCGAGTAGAACTCGCTTTTGTCCAAACCAGTCGACGAGATAGCCATTTGCGATTGCACCGAAGAAGGCACCGGCACCCGCGGCCATGCCCAAGCCCGCTTGCCAAGCCGCTGTTAACTGATGTCCGACGCCTGGGAAATATGTTCCATACTTTTCTGCAAATTTAGGATAGGCGAAAAAGTTTCCGATCAGAATAGTGTCATAGCCTTCCATGACAACGCACATGGACACCAGCAGACACCAGAATATCGCCTTCGGATAGGCGTTGATTGCCTGAAGCGGATCGAGGGTTTGTTCTGTCTCGGCGCCAGTCTTCGCTTCCGCGGCCAGAAGTCGAGTGTCACTTGGCACGATCGCCGTTGGCTCAGCGCCATTATCCATAGCGCTGACATGGACTTCGGTCTTGCCATCCATTGCGATAGCCGCGTGCGTGCAAGCTTGGATATTTGATGAAGTCCCTTGGTAGCAGCGCGACCGCAAGAAATTTCGTACTCGCTCCATCGTTACTGTCGTTGCAGGGCATACGCGGAAAAAGTAGAGTCAAGTGTGGTGGCGACGAAGTTCTTCCGCGCGTGTCTGTCGATCCTCAAATTCGCAGAGACCTGCCAACACGCCCCCGTGACAGCGGGTACAAAATTGACATCCGCAGTGTGAACTAGAGATTAACCGAAGACCTTGCGCCTAATCATGTCAGGGCAAGAGGTTTCCGCCATGTCCGACATACAATCCATAGCTTCGAAGTGTTGAGGAAGCGGATTTCGGCGGAAATGGGCCCTTTGCGGCAGCGCCATGGCCAAGCACTCAGAGCTTCAGAAGTAAAGCACACTTATTGACGAAAAATGTGTCAAATGAAATAGCCAAAATTGTTAAACGCAAGCGCGTCAGAACTGCGAGTATACTGCTCAAACATCACTTGCAGTTGATTTTCTGGCTCTTGCAGGTCGCAAGTTAAGCGTATTTCAGCCGCACGCTAGTGCCCCGCACTTGCACGTCCCCCATCAAGCAAATCCCAGAAGGGTGAGCTTACTATCCCCTGATTTCCCTGTTTCCTATACAGTCAGTCAGTCAGAAGACAGGCACGTAGGAAATACTGCAGTCCGTAATGTTGGCCAAGTTTGTGTTTAGAATCTCGTTGAGAGCAGCGTACTTCAAGGCGCTGACTTCTTAAAGTGGCGGAAAATTTTAATTCAGGTAAGATTCAAAATACTACATGTTATAGAACCTTCTTTCTCTTCACGACTGTCTAGAGTTCTTGTCTGGCAGGAAAGACATAGCTCTCACATATGTCCACCTATAAAGACATCCTTAGAATCCGTTACACTTGACGAAGTCCTGGATCTGGTCAAAAGCGGTCTGAGCCTCAAAATGAAGGTTAATGGCATGACCTGCTCCAGGAACAATGTGTGCCTGTGAGCTGTTGCTGGCAGCAGGGTATAATGCCTGGACCATGACTGACTGGTCGGACGGATAGGTGCAGTTGGCTTGACAAAAAATCATGTCGTACTCTCCAAGGACAACATCAACTGGGCCAGTAAAGCCAATTGCCGGTGCAACGGGCTTAGTTATTGTAAACAACTCGCCGATCGTCACCGTCTGCTTGGTTGCCTCGTCCTTGGCAAAAACTGCGAACAGTGTCAGATCATGTGGCTACTATAGTCTACGAGCACTGGCAATTCACTTACTGCTAGGATCAAAGTTAGGATGGTGGAAAAACGCAAATTGATTCGAGATGGCAGAACTGGTAACAAGATAACCGCTAGGGAGTGTCCCAAATCTTAGAGGCTGGTTCTGTGAGGCAATGGCAAGATTGAAGTCAGCAATTGTGACACCCAGGCCGTTTGTATTAATTGAGAATCCGGTCAAAACAACGGCATCAAAATCCTTAGGATACGAAGCAGTAATTCCAACTGACTGAATGGACCCGAACGAGTGTCCAACACCCACAACATGGTGGAACTTGTGGCCAGCAATGCTTCCATCTCGGAGGGACTGGATCAGCGAGTGCGCAACCTCGACTTGCAGAGGTGCTTGAACAATCTGAATGGGGTCCGGATGATCGGATGCTCCGACACCAAGACGATCGTAGGAAAACGTGGGGTAACCGGCTGCAGCTGCGCTGGCGATATAACTGAACCCTTCTCCAAAGTCCCAATAGGATTTGTCGAACCCAATACCATGGATCAAAAATTGAATCGTTTTCGACGATTTAGTTGAAGCCCAGTCGACTGGATAGCAAAGCTTGGCATTAATGTTGAATATGCCAGAGATGTTTGCTTCACCTCCATACACTTGCAATGGCAGAGACGAATTTGCGGACAAATAATCCGCAAACGTCTGTGTCACGGCAAACTGATTATCTGAGTCGCTGTAGAGAAGTCTGGAATTTGCACTTGTCGAGACATTCACTGGAATTGTGCCTGTGATACAGATAGCCTTACCTTCAGCAGATAGCGATGGAGTTGCATCCCTAAGACTGCTATGCCTAAACTCAGGACGGTCTCGATAAGGAAAGGCAGTCGATGAATGCGCAAGTAGAACAGCCCAAGCTGAGAAGACGACGAGCTCAGAGAGATACGTGGACAGAAACATGACGACTTGCAGTTCAACCAGAGATCAATTGATGGAATGCCGGTATTGAATGACGAGAGACACGGCATTCATATATCGGTTGCAGATTCTGATCCATATTGCCTCCCATATGAATACGGTATTTAATCTTACTAAATAAATATTGATTATCAACCTAGACCGAGTCCCCGACATGTCGGGGATCATGTCCGGGAATTGCCGGAGGTTGTCACCGACGGCCTTGCAGCATGACTGAACCATGCGTAGCCTGAATCAGTTTACGTCCTGCCGAACGGATCGAACAGACTGCCATAATCCCCCGGTTATCTTAAAATTGAATACATATCCCGCGTCACGAAGATAATGACTGCCGGCACCAGTTGAGCTTACCTTCTCTCCATTACTGGACGCGGTAGACCTCTCCTCCCAATCCAGCTGCCTAACCCTATTCGTTATTTAGGCATGAATCAGGGGATGAACTTAGAGTTGGCGATTGAATATCAAGTACTGTAGTCGCCGACCAGCCCCCTGAACGCCGACCACTATTCAGTCTTATGAATCTCATTATTATTATTCAGTATTTGCGTTGTAGAGAGATTTGGATCTTGTTAACGTTGCGTCATTCCCAACATATCTCGACCTCGGCGTCAGCCACTGAACTCGGAGTTCCGAGCGATACCTAATTGGTCTCTGGCTACCGATGCTTCGGCTCGGAGTTGTGACATACATATTCCCTCTCCGACGGGATGCATTAGTTCCCCGAGGAAGCGTGCGGGCCGTCAATCCATGACTGGTCAGTCAGCGCGCACTAGTCGTGAACCAAACGCCAATTCTGTCGACGGTCGACGTAGCTGACGGCAGGCCACAGCTTGTAAAACAAACCAATAGTTACGTCCGTTACGGTCACCGTAGTGCAATTCGAGTGCAGTACTACAGTTTCCTATGTCATAACTCTACCGGATTTTCGATTTTCTGCGGTATGCTCATTGAATGTCATGCGAGCAAGCGTGTAGACATAAAATTCAAGACACATTGCGCGCCCTTAATTGAACAGGTTCTACAAACTGCACTTACGTGTCGGAAACCCACCAAAATAAATTAGAACAATAATTAATCACTCCCTCCTGGAAATGTAACAAAGAACATCTAATCGTACAAATTCAACATTTCACTGCAAACCGACCCTTAATCCCATGCGCCAACTGGCGGGCCGAATCCCTCGGGCGGAGCCTGGTACAATGACGCAGTCCCGACGCCATCCACACCGGCACTGGAAACAGTATTACCCCACCACATCAACCTCTTGGGCCTGTACTGAACTGAAAAGAAAATCAAGATACCGCTGAACGCCATTCCACCTGTCAATCCCGACGTCAAGATATAATTATACTTCGACCACCATGCCAGGTAGCGTCTGCGAATAAAGTAGTTGAAGATAAAGCCGACGTAGAAACCGGGAGTGAAGTACGACAAGTTGTACGTCGCACCGTACCTGTTGATACCAGAGAGGATGATGACTGGGTGGACGTGACGGAGATATTTAGTGTAACGCTTGCGAACGTACCAGAATCCAATGCCGAAGATAGCACCGAAGAGGAAAGCATACTTCAAGAGCGGATACATGTCGTCGTATGTCCTTCGTGGCCCAACAACGCCAAGCAAGATCGTGGTCGAGTAGAGTTGGTTAGGGAATGGGCACACAAGACGAGCTGCCTGGTTCGGTGTGCAAAGGTCAGGAGTCGAATTGATCAGCCAGGTAATTGCACCCGTCGTGATTAGGCTTTGCATGAGGGTGGCAGTAATTTGTGCACGGAATACACCACGTGGAGGAAGTTTCGCATAGTGAGCAAGCTTGAGATCCGAAATGAAGTTTTCCGCCTGATCGTCAGTGTTGTAGCCGAAAACGCGAAGGATGATAGACGCAGCGGCGTTACCAGGAACCATGAAGCCAGCCACAATGACAGCCAGGGTGTCTCCTGGAATGAGGTAGCCGGTCATAGACGAAATGATGATCGTTGGGATAACGAGCGCGATGGAGAGCAAGATAATGATAATCAGCGCCCACACAGGAGTACCGGTAGGATAGACTGTAATGGCGATAATACCAATCGCGAGAGAGCCAACCATGATTGCCAAATACCACAAATCCGGAACTTCCTTGTAGTGAAGCATCATGGACGACATTGGATCATGGAACTGCTCGTACGTGGACTTCTTGTCGCGCTTCCAGAACTTCAGACTCTTGAAAAAGCCGAGCATGGCTTGGCTAATGACTTTCCACTCGTTGAGAAAGATATATGCAAACGCGCAGGTGTACATAGTATAATAGGCACCCAACATCATAATCTGGCCAGCACCGATATAGGTTTGCGAATAGTTGCGATAAGCATCGACATCGAAATGGCCATCGTGATAGATGCGCGAGACATTGTACCTCTTGGCGTGGTTGTCGTAGACATTGGCATTGTTTGGTGGAAAGTAACCAGTGTACTTATAATTGGACCAGTACATGGCGATGACAACCAGTCCACCAATCAAAACACCAATAAACTTATTGGCGACGGCGAAGAACGGAAGAACCAGAGGCGTTGTGTAATTGACAACAGACCAGTCGAATGTGGTCCACGGATTGAATCCAAGGCCAGACCTGGATCCTGTAACGTAACCGAGCTTGACATTCTTTGGAGCAATCCAAGTAATCCAATTGAAGGTACTCATAGCCGTAAAGAGGTAGTTCGGGAGCCAGAAAAAGAGAAACATGCCGAGAAAAGAGTAGCAGAAAAAACGATACTTGGAAATCGTCCATCCGTTAATGCTTTGCTTAGTTTCGGGAATGAGAAGCGTCTTGTTAAGCTGCAAGATCGGTAAGACTTGCGGCCACAGCGCTTTCACGGGATACACAGCATATCGTCGGAGCATGCCAGCGAGACCATAGCCGAAGAAGAGGGTGACAATGCACATAAGCAGCAGGAATCCAAAATCGACGTACTCAAAGCCGAAAAAAATCGGAAGACGTAGCGCAAGACCGTAGTGGAAAAAGTTGGATGAACCCGCGCCGATGTTGGTCATGATAGTTGCAAACATTTGCTCCTTGAAGCTCCATGGACCAGGATTGAGATTCAGCGACCATTTCCAGATTGTGAACTTCTTGTGAGGAAATACCCTCGCGATAAACTTGCCAGATGGAAATATAAGAATTTGCAGGACCGTAGCGTTCAGAATAATGCTAGGCTGTCGCTGGTGGAACATCTGGTTTATAAACGACGCGCAGCAGACCCAGAATCCGCCAATAAGATACGCACGGAAGGTCTCGCAAGGCATAGACCTGTCGTCAGTCGGTCTCACGACGGCACGCACTTCAGGATAGGGTGAATGGAAGCGGATGAGCGTTGCCTGGAATCGAAGTCGCAAGTCATAACTACCCTGGTCCATCTCGGAATGTTCAGGTCCCCTGAGAAGGAGCCTAATCTCTGCCATGGCGTCCTCTGGGAAATTTACATCCTCTTGATGATATTCCATTGCCTCTGTAAGAACCTTGAACGCATCCTCGACACTGATAGTCTTCATTTTCTCCATCAAAAACTCGATGTCATCTGGATGGTTGTCCGCCAAACCGCCAACTGTGCACATGAAATCATACACGCGATCCTTCTCCTCATCAGTGTAATGGATGTATGTGCCATCAGTCTTCTCCAAGCTTGTGCTTTCGGTCTCGCCCTCGGACGACGAGGTGCGCACCTCGATTGCTCCAACCTTTTTCTCGTCGTACTCGGTCATCTGCACACGTTAGCACAATTTTTTTCCCTTATTCTAAAGCGACAAGTTGCACACCTCCAACTATGATATGGTAATCAAAATGTGACGTTGGCGATGACAGTCGCGTGAGGAGTACTCTGAGAATTGTAGCTACTTGAGCGGGAGCGATTGTGCATGAATATATGTCTTGAGACACGCTACTCTATCTCTCTAGGAGAGCGGCATAGCAGAGGTCGTACATCTGCGTGGTACTGTGGCTCCTGTCGAAGCAGACAGTGCCAAGTGCCTAGGAAGATTGCAGGAATTCAATAGACGGCCGTCGCGCGCCGACAGGCGACCTAAAAGCGACAGACACAATCATGGTATCTAATATGTAGAAAAACGGCTTTATGGCAAGTATTTGCCCCTTGCGAAGTGCTTGGCACCTGGGCATCACAGCAAGAGTGATGTTGATAGCTTTGTCGTGGCCGCAGCAAAATAATAACCATCGCGATAAGTAGTCACCCTCGGTGGTTAGGGATTCTGTAAGATAAGCTGCTGGCCTGGGCGCCATTGACTGCACGCACGTTTGTGACTCGCCTTCCCGCCCAACTTTCGGCTGCTCCACAATATCATTCAGGAATCTCATTACCACCAGGCGTTGCATCAATTTAGACCAAGCGCGTCTCGACGCCGCCGCCGCCGCCTATAGCATGGCTTTCGAGGTGAGAACATCTCATTAAATTTTCAATATTGTTCTCGACCGACAAAAGTCCAGTTACAAGATCCACATATTTATCGGGGTGACGCATGGAGAGCGTTGCTGACATCGCGTTTTTGCCAAGCTGTGCCTACTCAAATTCCAGATAAGGAGCGATATTTTCTGGTCCCAGCCCTCATTTATGGTACGGTACGAAACGTCACTATTATTTTTCGGCTTTGTGCGTGAACCTCACCATCTCTGAACAACTACGACGAATACTGCGCAAACAGGGACTAAATGTCGACAAGGGCCAATAAGTCGACTGGATAGCCCAGGCGCATGTGGTCCAAAAGAAGAGGAGAGTAATCGGCCAGACATAATGGCCTACATATATATGCTGTCGACCGCGATGCATGAATAAATAGACTGATGCTACTTTACGACGTGGCTGCAGCGTAAGTTTTAGCTTCTGGTTGCAGGCGATCGGGTCCATCTCGTCTCCTTAAATTACCGGCTAATCTGACAATAGAAAATTAATATATCTACTGTCGAGAATGAGTCTGCGATTTGATCACCAGAGTTCCTTTCACTCCAGCCACTAGTTTGCAGAACAATGGGTGTGTTCTAATAATGACCATATATCATACCACTGAGCACGTTCTCTTCTGGTAGGATGGGATGTTTGTGACGGGTTCCGATCCGTAAATCTGGAATCTTGAGGCGATATAAGCGAGCTGGCATTCAAACCTTATTTTGCCCGGGATAGTGCAACAGATAAGAAAGCCCAAAGAGGAGTTAGCATTGCCTGGAACCTTGGCTCAAAATTTATCAACCTACTGGTCAAGACTCAAGCCAAACAACATGGCAGACCAATAGATAGCCCACCCGGCAATGATAACCAGTGGGGTTGCTTTTAACTAGCTAGCTAACTACATGTGACATATGGCTCGTGCCTCGATTTCCAGACACACTAATCTTCAATCAATTTCTACACGTCTTACGTAGGAACAGTTATTCTTCTATAGACTAGAGTTTTGAGCGTTCCCTCGTATCAATCACGAGACTCGGGGGCTCGGCATTGGAAGACATCTGGATATGTGCCATGCTACGCCAAGCCTGCTCCACTTTTGACGGCCAAAATCATGAGCAACTAGTCAGTAGTCACCCTCGGGTTCAGATTTCCAGAATTTCGCCACACTATCCTTATGTTTCTTCTTATCAGAGTTTTGACTCAATCAGCTGCCATCTTAGAACCGATCATGACTCCAGGCTGATAACAACAGGATCATCTGATTTAGCATGTGGTAGTTGCAGGCCATGTGGACTAGCGCGATTAGACTGGACTCGCCCTTTAAGGTTGCGGGCATGGTAACCTTATCGCGCCGTCCAACCGCACATCCGATAAACTCTATGTGCGGTTGTTTCAGTGATGTAGACTTCCACCCTGACTGGAGGCTTTTTGATGTACAGTATCAGATATTATTGGACGTTGTGGCTCGGTTATCTGATGGCAAAGAATTTGCAACTGCCAGCGACTTCGTTCCGTAGTTTGAAGACCCCAGATATTTATTTTGCCCTTTCTGTAGCCACAAATACCGAGCAAACGATTTATTTCGATTAGTGACAACACAGTGAAGTATGAATACGGTTGCTCGGGTGCTCGCGAACTTATGGCATTGGGGAACCGAATATTTCTCGTCAGCCGATTAGAGAGATTCTTCAACCGATATGTCAATCCTCTTTCTTTTCAGAGACTAAAGGGCGAATACTGGAAGAAATTCCCTTGGTCTTGAAGAACGTCCTCCTTGATACATGAGTGACGTACTGATGCATCTTATTTTCAATTCGACTGTGAAGCTCAATTGGAGCTCCTCGTCCTCTTGACCCACCACACCCGTCTCCGCCGAGTCGAGTGACCTGATCGACTTTGTAAAACCTCTTCATAATATTCTTTCTTCCGTTGATAGACCACTCGACGGATTTTACCCCGGATTTCTTACTTAGACGAGCCATGACCAAATTGCAAAACTGGTATGTGGTCTGTCAGATGACGTGATCTATTTACTCACGAATTGTATGGGACTCGATTCGCTGCAATAAATATTTTTCCTCTTTAGATAGTTATATTCTTAAAAAGGAAATACTTCTAACCTAATTGGGAAGGTAGCAATGGTTTCAGTGCTGGGAATTATCTGACCGCAACGACCTTACGACCAACAGGAGCCAGACGACCCTGACAATCATAGTCCGTTCGCGATATTATTACTCCACGCTCCATTCGTAGCCACATTTAACCATGCCATGCTAAGCTCCGGTCGCCGGACAGCGGAGTAGGTATAGCACCGAGGTACACTACGACAGTCACTCGGGAACGCTACCAGACATGAATCCGCGTTTTTCCGCGCCGGTAACGGGAACTATGGCCTCCACTGCCGTTCTCGTACTAGTGAAAAATTATAAGTTCTTGGTGACAAATCACATGCATAGTTGTATGATCCGCTAATCCCAACGAGCCGAGGAATGGCTCAAGTCACTCGCCAAGGACACTACACAATTCGTCATCTCTGACCTGTCCACTTGAGGCCGCCGAACTAATTGCCCGATCGCAATATCAATTGCATTTCAGAAGATGCCCCAAAACTTGCAGACATATTTTCGACATTTAGCTCCCGGTTTGGTGAGCGACTGGTCTATGCGTCCCCATGATTAGCTTCCTTGCCAACGAAAGCTTATAAATCATCGGAGATCATTCTCTCTCTATTGTCTTCACTTATAGGAACAGAATATAACGGCAGAGTACACAAACGACGGTATGTAGCGTTTCATTGTCTGCTCTAGCGGTGGAGTCATGTCTTGATAAACAGCAGTCTGGAGCCGGATATGAGCCAAAAATCGGATCCTGTTTTGTAGTGCATCTAGTTCGAAACCCCCAGCTTGCTCGTAACATGCGGTCCTCGATTACCTTCCCGGCATTCTCCTCGGCTCTCTTCCAATGATCCTGCACCTGGCACCGGCCGCATGAATGCCTCGCACGCGGGCGTGGTGTCCTCCTCTTCTTCCTCGTGGATGATTGCAAAATACTTACTTTCACACATTGGAAATGACCGCTAGCAACGCACGGCCCGGCGCGGTTGCTGTTCTGAACCATTCTCCGCTGCCGCGGCTTGGGGTAATGCTGGACCACTGGTGCTGGATCCCGCCTATGCCTGCGTATTCTTTCTATGCTGGGGCAAACATACTGGAACTGCTCCGGCACCAATCGACATTGGCGTCCGGATATGTTCGATCAACGTTGGCGGAGGGGCACGAGCCAAATGCCCTTCAACCTTGTCGGGCCATACGCCGTATCGACATTCATGGCATACGACGACATAAAATATGTGTTTTGAATTGGAGTGATGGGTTCCATAATGGGAGTTGGTACACGATTAATCTACAACTATGCATATACATTTCGCGGACTGGGGAATGGATCACTCCTCTGAAATAAACAGTTCACTGCAAATCACGATCCGTTCTGAATTTAATGGGGACTGACCTAAAACCTAATATGGGAATGATCTAATGGCGGGTGATGTTGAATGAGATTATGATATTGGGAATGTAATTGATGAATGGAACCTAAACCCTTTTCTATCATATGCACGGGCCACGGTTTATTTGGACTAACCTCTGACTATCTCGTAGTTCCCCTATTACCCCAACGTACTCATCAAAAATCATCTAGTAGAGCAGGGCTCTTCCGAACATTCGCATTTGAGAAAATCGGCACTATTCACAGGCTATCTGCGCAACGAATGATATTATTCGCCGAATATCCATTATTCGCATATTTATTCGAAACCCCGCGAACCCGTGAAACCCTGAACTCACAAGCAGTGCCATAGTTTATTACGGTTCCAACACAAGAAACAGCAAAGGCATTAAGCCACAAAACGACAAGCAAAAGAAAGTCAGAGGCATAAACCGCAAACGAAAGACGCTTGACTCTTATATCCACCCAGCAACAGCGTCTACATACGTTACCGTCTCTCCCTGAAGTGTCTCCCCACACACAGCAGGTCTCTCCCTGCATTAAACGAGTCCAATTCATTTTGTCCGTCCGACATGTCTATGGACGATAAAATGGACCTCTGGAACCAGAAAATTGGATCGAATATGAGGTCTAATTACTGGTACTGTTGGAAGATGTCGTATGGAATGATGTCAAGTGTTGTAAGTGTTATTAGTTGTTTGGAGAAATATCGTCTACATTGGGTAACAGATCCCAATTCATACCAGTGAGTATACCCCATCCTGGATCAAGACCAATTGCGGCAGCTTCCCACCACGGAATCGAATCATTTTGCAAAGACTCTAAATCACCCATTCCTAGATGACCATCGACTACCGATTCATCAAATGAACGATGACTAACAAACTCAAGGGAACAGGCATCCAGGGGCCACACGCTGTCTGCTGCCGAAGAACCATTCCTCGGACTTTGCGAACTGGATGTCTGCGTCTCCAGGAATTGATTAGTATCGGATGCTTTGGGCTGTGTCGGCATCTGGGCCAGTCGTTTGGAAATCGGTTTCCGCACTATAGCTCCAAAGTTACGACCTCGCGGAGCTCACTCGCTATGCTATTGTCACTTGATTCACCTCTTGAGTTCCCGAGAGGATTCTGAGAGTCTTGCGACACTCTGCTGCAAGCCCACAGTTCTTTTCCAGCTCCTCTCTCTGTAAAATGCCATCAGCTGCCGCAATCAGTCCAAGGTCTTCATCGAGGTTGGGTGGTGGATGTGTCGCCGGAGTGAACTGTACCTCCTCCTCGGTGAAAGTGACTGAGCCGGTTCAGTATGGGGTTTAGCAATTTAACCAAAGAAACCGAGATTCTACAAAAGTTGGTGCCAGACTTCCTACCCGGTTGCCGGTGCATCACACCGGGACCAGCAGCCTACCTCAACGCTATAATCCAGGATAATGTCAACTTTATCTCTGGTGAGATATTGGCTATCCCCGCTTGCCGATCGCGCGAAGATTAATGACTTAACAGTTGCGGTAATTTTGGTTTCGTAACTTCCAATTAACGTTTGGCACTAATATTGTTTGCCCACTGTCTCCTGTGGCCTATAATGCTGGCAATCCGGAAAATATCTGCTTATTAGTCTCAGATATTGGATGCCAATAGTTCCACTAAATCACTGACCGGAGGACTGGCTTGTGACTGCAACTGACACACTAGCCCTAAACCATGATTGACTCGATTTAATCAACAGCACAACCAGTCTACTCCGCTGCGAGACAGCTTGCTACTTCCCCTTTTACTTCAGAAGTGTGCACATTTAGTTCTCACATTGTTATTAACTGATTCCGAAATGGACGCAGTAATGCCAGGAACGTGCGCGATCTCCTACGGCTATATGTCGCGTGCAAGATCGACAACCGCGTGCAACAGCACGACGCCCAGATCGACAACTGTGAACAAAAGTCCTTCGCCTGTGAGTGATGGATTAGATGAGCACCAGGGAAAGTATTTTAGGCTTGCGTGTTCGCCTGAATCTAGTTCATCGACAACGGATATGTCGAGCGCGATGTCAGTTGCGCTCTCAAAGGACAAGTCTCCAGGGCTAGAAAAGAACTGGATCTCGGAGTTCGACAAGGCGCTCAACCTTTTGAAGAGCAATGCGCCAGAGGAGAGGTTGGATATTCACATGCCTTATTCCCAGTATTTGAAATTAGAGGAAAGCTGGTCTAAGATAAAGTCCGACACCTGTTCAGAGGATAAGAGGTATTAGCCTACAAGATGCGTTTGTTTCCAGATAGTAGCTGATGATTTCGACGTTGTAGCTACCCGCGCTTGTCATACAACAGTGTCACTGAGACCGTTACCGTGGTGACTGTACCAAAAGACCTGCATGAAGTTGCGGCTTCTGAGCTTAGACGCCAAATCATGAACGGTATTGTGGAATACCTCTCGCATCACAGCCCCGAAAGCTTGGGCAGAATCGTGGATGCTGGATCTAGCGATGTACGAGGATCCAGCGGCGGCTATGAGCATAGCGTGAAACAGGCAGACGGACTATTCAAATATCTAGGTCCGGGTGCCGGCCGTGCGACTGTCGCATTTGAGGTTGGGTTCAGTCAGAACTATGGTTCACTTCTCGATAACAAGGACATGTGGATCCAAGGTTGTCATGCTAAAGCCTGTGTATTGATGTGCCTTAATGAGTGCCCACGATTTCGAAATCCTACTGAGCCCTTTGAGAATATCGGAGACGTCCCAGCAGAAAAAGCAGCTATGAATCGGCATGCCAATGCAACTGCACCGTTGGACGGCTCATACTTCCCACAGATTAGTTACCGCGATCACATTTGGGCCGGAGGGGTGACAGAAGCATTCATTGAAGTCTGGCGAGCCGATGGGCATGAGAAATTCGTAAGTAATGTCATCATGCATGATGTTCTAAAGTCTAGTTATTCACAGAAATGTTACTGTAGCCGCTGATTGAAGCCAGGAGGCCCCATCACAATCTTCCCACAACGCTTGGCCTTCGTGTCAGTGAATTTTTCGAGGGTGATGCGTGGCAAGCCCTGGGAATCGAGGACTTTAATCTCCCTTTTAATGGCCCTTTCTACTTAACTCTGCTTGAGGCCGGAATGGTTAAAATGGCATCTGGCAGGTTTGCTGATTTCATTACAACGCCATAATCCCTTAATTTATGCGTTGTCCTTCTCATTGCTTTGTTGCTTTGTCGCTCTGTTCTCCTCGTTGCTTTGTTGCTCTGTTCTTGTCGTTACTTTGTGGCATTGATATATATCTAGGTAATGATACAATCAACGTCCCGTTTTCTCTAGCATATTCCTTATTAGAGTTTAGTGTACCCCTGACTCTGGTACCTACTTAGCGCACCTCCTGTTCCTAATGCGACGGTCTGTACACGATCATCATTGATCAAAATGAGGAGACCACCAGCGGTGGTGCCGTGCGGGGCTATGAGAATGGAGTCAATGGACTATGGTGCCGTTAAGGTTAGTCCCGACAATTGTACCCGCCCATGGCAACCGCGTAATAGCATCACCGCCCTTGCGGTTGTGGGGCTGAAAATAAAACAAAATTGGATTGTCTAATACAGATTATGGCATTTTTTGTTCCTTGCTAGAAATTTGATAATGCGGTACCTTAGTAAACTAGTGGTACATTGGTCCTTAACTACGGGAATATGAAATTTATAGACGCGAAATATTACCCTGCCTTACGTGCGCATTACCCTACGTTCCTAATTAGGCTAAGTAAATTTCCTTTGTAGATAATTGTTGCCGCTCTCTCCGGCTACTATGTACAAGACGCGCCATTGGCTTTGAAGAGATCTGATACAGCCTGTCAGCCCACTCAACACCGGAGGCGTGTGATTGTCAAGATGACGAAGAGCTCCAAGTCGTTGAAGTCCGCCTGTCTCAGTCCGAAATCGACCTAGCTTTAAAGCGTTTGTGCTTTTGTCCAGAAGCTGACAAGTGTTTGAAATATACAAGCCGGCCAGGCGGTTGTGAAAAGTCGACAAGAAGATTTAAAGCGAAATCCCGGAATTCGACGCGTCCGTAGAACCGCTAGCGGCTTTCAATTTTACAAGACTGAAGTTTCAAATTCGCCTCTCTCTGAAGAGGATCAGGAGCGTGGACGGAGTCAGTCTAAAGCAGAAGAGATCCTGAACGATTGGGAAACTGATAACACGAATGGATAGAACGCGATGGTCACTGAGGAATGTGAAGAAGCAACAGGTAAGAACTTTGAACGTGTTTTGAGTTGCGTCAAGCTAGACGAATATAGATGATTATGCCTTGGAGACTCCTGACAATATTGTTGCCCTACTAGAGAGGATCGAGGTTCGCCTGTAGGTGCGGAAAAATTACCGGCAGACGAAGCTCTACAGCTCATGATCCTAAAGCATTACTTCATGGCCCAGCTCGCAGTAAAGGAAAGATGAAAGCTTCCATGGACTAAGCGTTTCACAATTTTGACAAGGGATTATATTGTGATTAGAGGATGGGCAACTATATATGAACATACTGAGCATATGCCTCCTCCTTGCAAGCGTGGCAAGCACACTAAATGGAGATCAGCGTTGGATGATGAAGACGTTCGTGAACAGTTTCTATCTTACTTTCGTTCTTTTAGCCCATGATTGAAGACAGGTGGCCCCATCACAATCTTACGACAACACTTGGCCTTCATGTCAGTGAATTTTTTCAGGACGGTGCGTGGCAAAGCCCTGGGAATCGAGGATTTCAACATACCATTAATGGACGTCGCTACTTGATGCGGCTTGAGACCGGAATGGTTTTACTCACAGGAGAGAGGTTTTCCGATTTCATTACAAGGCAACTGTGACTGATTTAGTAATTTAGCGTTGGATGACTCGTGTGTCGGAGACATGCGTGCTCCTTGCTTCTTTCTTCTTTATTCGTGCTTTGTTGCTCTGTTCTCCTTGTTACTCTGTTCTCTCAAACCTGGTTTGTGGCTTTGTTCATATATGTGTTATCGCTAGCATGTTCTTGGTTTATGGAAACCTGTACTGCAATGATATCACGTTTGAGCTTGACGGCGTGAACGCAGCAAGGGCGCCACCATTCTAGAGGGCCGTTTAGATATGAGGATCGCTTAGTAGATATTGCACGCATGGGCAGGCCACAACTCATGGAAGGATCGCAAAACCTCATAAAGACAGTTAGCTGCTACCGACGTTGATTCATGCTAGAAATACTCGTTGTATTGTAGATAGCAAGTTAGTCGACCATGCACGGTCACACACTGCATGAATATTGAAAATACTGCGAGAATGAGGAAGAAGAACTACAGATGGAGAAACATGGCTGGCGTTACTCTTATCAACTCTATGCATGCTCGACCTGTCCAAAGCGGCTTCTCTGGTTTACGGTCATGCACATGGTGTTGTATATAAAATCCTATAATAGCCGAATCAGGTCCATATTCTCCTCCAAAGCGCTGTTTCGACCACAAAATTGGTTAGGAGCGAACGGCTGCTGCGGTCGTTGGAGTACACTCTAACACAGGCAGACAAGAAGGAACATAGTCCGAAACACGAGAGTCGAAATAAGTGGTCGTGCGGCATATTGAGAATCCATTTGACTGCGAGCCAGTAGTTGTTTCGTCGGCAGGCGACATCATTCTCCGGTGTGGTGAGGGAGTTATTAGTTTCGGCGACCAAGCATATCGCCGAAACTAAAATCATCAGAGATCGTTCACACAGTTTCTTCTCACTTTAAGGAACAGGATATAAAGGCAGAGTACAACAAGGTACAACAAAGTACGGCATGTAACGCTTCAGAACGTTCGAATCTAGGGGTGGAGTCATGACAACGAATGGTTCAATACTTGTCCTTGGCGCTGGCGAACTTGGGTTGGCGGTTATCCGCAGTCTGGTCAGGCGAGCCGCTGGTTCAGACACCCAGATCGCAGTCGTTCTCCGGCCAACGACAATCAATTCAACTAATCCCGCGAAAGCAAGCGAGCTCAGCGAGCTGCGAGGTCTTGGTGCGACTCTAATTCCTGGAGACCTTGTTGCCGGCTCGGTCGACGATCTATCGCGCATCTTCAAGCCTTTTGATACGGTAATTGGCTGCACTGGCTTTGTCGCTGGCCATGGTGTTCAACGCAAACTCGCACGAGCTGTGCTTGATGCGGAGGTAAATCGCTACTTTCCTTGGCAGTTCGGCGTCGACTACGATGTCATTGGCCGGGGTTCGGCCCAAGATCTTTTTGACGAACAACTAGACGTCCGGGACATTCTGCGGTCGCAAACACGCACGAAATGGGTGATAATTTCTACCGGCATGTTTACGAGCTTTCTTTTTGAGCGCTTTTTTGGCGTGGTGGACCTGGAGAACAATATTGTGCGTGCCCTGGGTGATTGGCAGAACAGGGTCACAGTCACCACGCCGGAAGATATCGGCGAGCTGACGGCAGAGATTGTTGTCAATGAGAAATTTGCTGACCAAGTTGTGTATACCGCCGGCGATACCATCACCTACGGTCGGTTGGCGGACCTTTTGGAGTCCGTGCTAAGTCGCAAATTGCAGCGAGAGAGCTGGAGTGTCCGGATGCTTCAGGACGAATTGGCTAGAGAGCCTCATAATGCAATTAAAAAATACAGGGTAGTATTTGCCCAGGGGAACGGCGTCTCGTGGGATGTCGCGAAAAGTTTTAATGTACAGCGAGGTATCAATGTGGTAGACGTGGAGAGTTGGACACGCGAGAACCTATTATAACACACCAACAATAGCAGGAGATACTTTCAGCTGGGAAGTGTCGTCATGAGGAGTTGCGGGCCCTCCCCACAGTAAATGGGTAGACAGCAATGGGAACTATTTTGCGACGAAGGTGGAAGGGTTGTAATTATTGCAAACCGCAAATCTATTCACTTAGAATGATGTTGTTACCAATGAACTCTCCCTTAGTTATAAATGCATCAGCCGCTATAACTCCCCACGACGACAGCCGATCCCAACCCGGGCTCCGTAATACAAATCGCGTCGTTCATCTTGTCTTGTGAAATGCCAGGGTACCGCTTCGAATAATACTCCTCCTTCAGACACTGCACAAATTCGTCTGCCTTGTCTTTACGCACCAAGCTGACGGTCGCGCCGCCCCATCCGGCACCGGTCAGGCGGCTTCCGTAGGCACCGTTCGCGACGGCAAGACCGACCAGCTCGTCCAACTCCTCGCACGAACAATCGAACAATGCCCGGCATGACTTGTGTGACGCAGTCATGATCGACGCCAAATCCTGCAGGTACTTTTCTTCGGCGTCTTCGCCGCATTGATCGGCAGGCGCATGGGTCAACAGCTCGCAAAACCTCTCTACACGCCTTGCTTCGTCCAACACATGCAGGGCCCGGGCGCGGAATTGGAACCGCTCGAACCGGACGGGGAACCGGGTCATGTACTTCTGTGTGATTTCGAGTTCGGTTTGACCTAGAAGTTCGGCAGTTTCGGCCAGCGTGTAGCCTTCCTGCTTGGAAAAAACTTGCTTGACTTTGTCCATCACGCCTGTCATGTCGACGCCGCGAGCTTTGAACGCTTCGACGACGCCGCGAAGGGTGCCGCCAAAGCCGTCGCGGATGGGAAGCGGACCGAGGCCGCACTGCTTTGCCAGAATCTCCGCGGCCACGGTGGTTTCGACAACTCGTAGATTGTAGTGAATAGGACCGGTGACGTGTTTATCGGCCACGACCAACGTGTTCGCAATCACAAACGCAAAGTCATCGCTTTGGAAGGCCACGGGAGACGCCTTCAATTGTGGATAAAACTGCACTCGAAGTGCGTGTCCGGGTACGCCAAACACGGACGCTGACTGGTCCATACCACCAGAATTGACGCCGACGTGGCGCTCCGAGACGATCGCAGACTGGACTAAATCGGACTTGGTGACGGCGTTGGCAAACGTCGTGGAGTACGGCGACGCCGCTTTGACGGCGGTTGCGATTGCGAGAAGGGACGCGCAGACAAACGCGGATGAGGATGAGAGGCCGGCGCCAGTTGGAATGCGGCCGTCAATCAGGCAGTGCATGCTTGGTATTTCGGCCGACGGGAGAAGCGAGAATAAGCCCTTGACGCCGGCTAGAAAATAGTTGCTCCACTCGTGGACGGTCGCGTCGATCTCGAGGTCTTTTAGGTCCGCGACGTTGAATGTCCGGGAGACGAAATGTGGGTCTGTGTTGTTCAGCACGAGCTTGCCGTCCGTGCCGCCGACGTGGACAGCGATGAGGACGTCCTGGGTGATGGCCATGGGGAGCACGTCGAAGAGTGAGTAGTCAATGTGCTCGCCGATCAGGTTGACGCGGCCGGGCGAGCGCGCGATGAACGTGAGGTCCTCTGCGGGGTATAGGTTCTTGAAAGACTCTACCAGGGACGCCCATCGCCGTTCTTGGGCAGGCAGCGCCGAGGCAGAGTAGACAGACGAAAGGGACGAGATCACGGGCACGTACGGCGCGGCATCAAGGATCGCGTCGATTTCAAGCGTTGGCGTAGATGATGCTGCTGCTGCTGCTGCTGTAGTAATAGTTGCTGTACTTGTAGTAGATGCGTATGCTCGAGACATCCTGGTGGATGTGACGGAAGTGTTCAAGCTAATGGGGGAAAGAGAAGAGCGAAATACGGAGGGAATGGACAGTATTCATACTCAGCGAGTTGACATGGACAACCAGCGGTCACTTGCCCCTGTCGCCTGTCGCCTGCCGCCTCAGAAGCGCGTGGTCGCTGGTGCTGCCGATTCGACTCACTGTGGCCGGAGAACGAATATCGGATAACGTAACGAGCCTGGCGGCGGCGGTCCCCGGCGCGCTTGCGCTTACAGGACTGGCCCAACAGGCCGGGTAACTGTGCTCACGTGAACCAGCCGCACGGTGTGTGGCGGGCGCGGAGGTGTTTTAAATTACCAGCGACTGCCGACATTTGCCCGTCACCGTCCTGGTCACGCGTCTCGCCGGTTTAAAGACAATATTTTATTTCCAAATAATAGTTAAATAAATCCCCCCAAAAACTCCAATTGCTCGTAATAGTACAGACCTCCTGTTGATACAAAAACCCTGCCCCGGCACCTGTCTAACCAAACATAACGACATCGGAATCCCCGATGCCCCGCCACCCGGACTCAACAGACTGCAGTCCCCGCATGACGTTGGCCATGCCCTGTCGCTTGCCCAACTTTTGGAACACAACCTTGACAAACCCCCGATCAATTGAATCTACGCATTCACTCGCGACGACGCTCACAGGCCACAGTAACGCAGCCATGTTTCCTTCCAGAGTACAAACTCTTGCCAGATGGTCTAATGCGCAACGGACGTGGCCCTGGATAGCGTCTGCCACGTTCTCGGCCGGGAAAAATGTCCGCAGAAGGTAGATCTGGGCTGCAAGCTGGTAGACTTTGGCAGCAGCTTGCATTGCCAACTCCCGTGGATTCGACGGCGACGACGCCGCCGGCACTTCCCACGAACTCAGCTCCAGTTCAAGCAAGCTCGCCCGGCACATGACGTCTGGCGTCATTGACTTGCCAAATTCTGAATCATTGCACAGAATACATAGCCGCACGATCAACGGCCATAGGTCTTCTGCTAGTCCGATTACTGGATCGATGCCGTCCTCCGGGCTGTCGTTTGTCGACGGCGCAGTCGACCGCAGTCGCGAATACGTCGATAGAAAATGATGCAACTGCAGAGACTGATCCAGCAGTTTATCTCGCTTCGATAACGAACAAATGACGTCAAAATACTGAAAGATTCGGAACAGAAAGATGGTTTCTTTGGACACCCTAGAATTTGCAGTTCCGGTCGTGTTTGATGTCTGTAGCCGGAATATGATGTGGTTCAGAAAGCTCGTGATGATCCGGTAAGCCCCGCTCAGGTGCATGCTGATCGAGTCTATGTATCCGCCTTGTGCGATTTCGTAGTATACAAGAATCAAAATCGAGGAAAGTAGCACGTTCTGAGTATTCTCGTCCTCAAGCCGCGCTGGAAGATCTTCTAGGAGTGTGATGAGCTTCTCTAAAGCCGCCGTATGATATGAAAGCTGCTGATCGTCCTGCGCAATACCGAGTGCATACGACTTATGCGCCGACGCCAGAGCACACAGCGAGGACAGCAACGGACCGGTCGAAGGCGGAGCAATACTACCCGGCCTGGAAACCGGAATCAGTAGAGACAGAATTAGGCGCCGAAACGGGCCCTCTTGTCGATAATAGGAGATAACAGACGATATAGTCATGGTAAAGTGATACACAAGCTCTTTCTGAGTGCGAGTGTAGTTCAGGATGGACAGCGGATCAAGCCCGTCTAGGTTGTCTATTCTCGTGCCCATCGACTTCATCGTAGCCATCGGCGGAGACGGCACCAGCGACGTCGACGGCGTCAATGGATCCTGCAGGAGCGCATCGTCAAATAGAACCGTGTCGACAGATCCATCGTCACTGAACGCGGCACTGAACACAGTATTGTTCTCGGATTGCGTAACTGCAGTCGTCGATATGCTAGACAGGCGTCTCGCTGCAGGCGACTGTCGTTCGTCGCCGTTTGACGAAGCTTGCGATGGGTACACGCAAACCCAGTTGCGGTCCTGACAGCTCTTGCACGTCGGCTTCTCGAGATGGCATTTCTTCCTTCGTTGCCGGCTTCGATCGTTAGCCAGGACTGCCCTCTCGCGCATCCCATCAACCTGACATACCACTGTAAACATCCCGATCGACTCCGCTTCAACCCCACGCGTCTTCGTTTATGCTGCTTCGTGTTCTCCTCCTGCCCATTCTCGGTCACTGTAACAGGCGATCCGGTCGACTGTCCAGAACTCGAGGGCACGGGACTGACCGGCTCTGGCTCGAAGTGGGTCAGGAGGTCTGCGGTGTTTACCATCGATAGTGTGTTCATTGTGCTGGCGACCTAACAACTGCGCTTGCGGATACTGACACTAGCAATGTCAATGGCCGTCAAATGTGGTTATCAAGCCTTGAATATTCGTGAGACTTAGATAGGTCGGGGAGGCGGAGAAGCCGTCGTGCGGAGAAGCGCAGCCGAATGGGGGGGTGTTGCCCTTACCCTGGCGCCACCTTTGGCTTCTTTGCATTCGAGGCGCGGCGGTAAGCGCAAGCGCGCTGTGGCGGTGCGATGCTGCGGCGGCTTTGGCGGTGTCTCCGCTCAATGGTTCTTCATGCCCAAGCCAGCCAGCACGACAACCAGCACCAGTCGTCCGTCACAGACCCCTCTATCACGATTGTCTAACGGAGAGTATACGACAGCAAGCAAGCAATGGCCTCCGCGTCCGTCCCGGCTCCGCCTTCGCCGTGGACGACTCCACATCCGTCTCCACCGCCGACATATTCTCCTCCACTGTCCTTTCCGCCGCCAGAGGACCTGGTGCCGACAGTCACCCGCCTGAATGCGATCTACTCGTCTGTCGATCTTGCTCATCAAACTACGCGCTGGAACGCATTAGGCTCGCGATTCAAAGCACTGTACGACCGGCCGATGAATTTTGTCGCCCGATCGCCAGGAAGAGTGAACCTGATTGGTGAACATATTGACTACTCGTGGTTTCCAGTTCTGCCCATGGCAACAGTCCATGATGTCCTCGTCGCCGTCTCTGTCTTGCCGCCAGATGATCCTGCCGCCGACGACAGGATCATATTGTCAAACGTGTCGTCGTCTAAATATGCAACCCGAGTATTCAACACAGTCGACTTTCAGGACCCCTTTTTTGAGATTAAGACGACCGGATCAGATGTTGACTGGTCGGCGTACTTCCTCGCGGGCCTCAAGGGCGCACTCATGTTCTCGAAATTGTGCGCAGCAGAAAGCTCGCCTCTGCCAACAATGCGCATCCTCGTGGATGGTGACATTCCAACTTGCGCCGGCCTTTCCGCGTCTTCCGCTCTCGTTTGCTCCTCTCTTTTAGCAGTCCTAGCCGTCACAACGACGTCGACGATAGAAAAATCGTTTCTAGTTAACTCATCCGTCATTTCCGAGCGAGTTCTTGGTGTGAATTCGGGCGGCATGGACCAAGCCGCTTCCGTTTTCGGCGTGCGCGACCACGCTTTGCTCGTCGACTTTCGGCCGCTCGTGTCCGCTAAGCCTGTCCGTGTGCTTGATACCATTCCGCCTCTCTGCTTCGTCCTGGCAAATTCGCTTGTCGTGGCTGCAAATCGAGCTGAGACCGGACCAGACAAGTACAACGTTCGCGTGGTCGAGGCTGTCCTCGCGGCGGAAATCCTCGCCCGCAAGTACAACGTTGGCCGGCTTGAGATTCGGGACGGGTTTGGTGGGACATTGCGCGGATTTTACGATCGGGTTTGCGATAAGGAGGGATGGTCCATGGGCGATCGAGAATCTGAAGAACGTGCGGTTAGAGAAGTAGTCAGACGGATTCAGGAGACATTTGAAAAAGATCAGTATTCGTTGGACGAGGTTGCGGAGATGTTGGGGCAAAAGGCTGAAGATATGGTACGCAAGTACATGACACGATTTCCTAGTACGTAGTAATTCCCGTTCCGAGTTTGGCGTTTGGTTTGATACTAACATAACCTCCAGTCCGGGCGAAGTATTTGAACTTGCGAGACCGATCGATTCACGTGATTGAGGAATCATTCCGAGTGAAGTGCTTCTCTTCTCTGCTCGCGTCGTCCACACTCCATCTCCGCACCCTGTCCGCATCAGAGTCAAGGCCATACTTTGACGCTCTCGGCGCGCTTATGAACGCGTCGCAGGCTTCTTGCTCTAGTCTATTTGACTGCTCGTGTCCTGAGGTCGATGAACTGACCCAGATCGCGCGGCGGCATGGCGCGGCGGGAAGCAGAATCACAGGCACTGGATGGGGCGGATGCACCGTGTCGCTCGTGCGTGCGGATAAGGTTGCAGATGTGATTGAGGGTTTGAAGAAGGAGTACTACGCAGTCAGGTATCCGGGACTTTCAGCAAGCCAACTCGAAGAGACCGTGTTTGCGATCCGGCCAGCCAATGGGACTGTCCTCGCTAAGATAGAAACTGCTTGATTTGGTTCTGTACTTTTCTTTAATGTTATGATATTTTCTACGGGTCTGATACATGCTTGGCGTCCTATTAATTTTTCGAACAAGTCTGGTGAAGCGATGCATTATGGTGAATGGTACTGGTCAAAATTTACAGTGACGTTAGTTGGTCTACGTTTTGTGTTTATGTAAATAACGCCTGGAGTTGTATAGCCTGGTTGTCGAGCTCAGTGCAGAAATAGACACGTTATCGACTATATTTCTGTCATTTTTGACAATAATAACCCTCGACTCCAAATAAGAATAGCAACACACAGCAATCCAATCGGACGTCTCGTCCTAACCGCTGTTCTAGTTCAGCAAATAATGCACTTCTTCAACAGCCCGAATCCTCTGTGCGGCCTGCTCGGCCGTCAAATCGCGCTGCGGCTCGCCCAACATCTCGAACCCGACCAAAAACTTGCGCACGGTGGCGCCCCGCAAGAGCGGCGGGTAAAAATGCATGTGGAAGTGCGAGAGCTGGGATTCGTCGTCGACAGGATTAATAGGCGCTTGATGCAAGCCCATCGAGTAAGGGAACGACGTCTGGAATAGGTTGTCGTACCTGATTGTCAATTTCTGGATCAAGTCTGCCAGATCGGATTTCTGCTTCGGAGAAAAATCGACGAGAGAAGCAGTGTGCGATTTAGCCAGGACTAAAGTCTCAAAGGGCCAGACGGCCCAGAACGGGACGAGTGCGACGAACGAGTCGTTTTGGACGACGATGCGGATAGGGTCTTGTTGTTCTAGCATGACATAGTCGCAGAGGAGACAGGTGCCATGTTTGGCCTTGTAGGCTCTCAGACTCGTGAATTCTTTGGCTGGTTCGGAAGGCAGGCTTTCCGTGCACCATGCCTGACAGCTAGTGGGTTGTCAGAAACATAGATGAGAAGAAGACGGAAAGGGGGCATACTGTGGATGGGGATTCGAGCAGCCCATGACCGCGCCCTTGTTTTCAAAGATCTGGAGATAGCGGAATGCTGTCTCGGTCTTCATTTTGTTATACAACACCGTCCACGTATCCAACACATTCTCAATCTCCGGCACGCTCATAAGCGGCAGCGTAACGTTATGTTTCGGGCTAAAGCAAATCACAAAGCAGGTCCCGCGGGTTCCTTGCACCTGCAACAGCCGGGCCCTTAAACCGTCTTCACCATCAGCCGGCTCATACGGCGGCTGGTCAACTTTGACCGCCGCGTAATCATTCACAAACACGAATGTGGACTCGTACTTTGGGTTGACGGCCCCCGTCGCCCGGGTGTTGCTGGGGCAGAGGTAGCAAGCCGCGTCGTACGCTGGCAAGCCGCCAGCGCTAGTCTTTTCCTGCTGGCCCTGCCATGGTCGCTGGGTCCGGTGAGGAGATACCAGCACCTGTAAAGAGTAAATGTTAGACCTACATTGTGTTCTTGATAACAATGTGGTTTTGTCATACCCAGGAATCGGTCAGCGGATTGTATCGTCGGTGAGAGTCGTTGTTGAAATCAAATGTGCCTGTCATGATGAGAAAATGACAAAGTATGGTTGGCGACTTGGTCCGTCGAGGAATGAACAGAGCTTTATTGAGCCTGCCAGTCGGCACATGGCTGGCTTCGAAGGCTGGGAATTGCTGTCTCGAGGATTGCGATGATCCGCTAAGCGCAAGCGCATCGCGGAGCAAGCCCTAACCACCACACAAACGTGAGCCGCACGGAGGCGTTGGGCGCGCGTACGGAGCGAATGGGACGAATTTAGCACTCGCCGGGATGGCGGCAGCAAGCGCACCGCAAGACGACTTCACCAAGCTAATAAACGCACCTCAGCCAAGTCACTTCCAATAGTATTATAATAATCATACCGACCTCAATTCACTACCACGACTGCAGCAACACTCACGGCATCAAGCAATGACTGCAGACAAATACGTCCTTGTTACTGGCGGCGCAGGCTACATTGGCTCTCACACCGTGCTGGAGCTCATCAACGCAGGCTACAAAGTCGTGGTAGTCGATAACCTATGCAACTCCTCAGAGGAAGCTATCCGTCGCGTTGGCGAGCTCACAAATTCCACTATTCCCTTCTTTCCGATTGACTTGCGAGACCAGGCTGGGTTGGAGAAGGTATTTAGCGCGTACCCCATCGAATCTGTGATTCACTTTGCCGGACTGAAGGCGGTCGGCGAGTCTACCAAGATCCCGCTCGAGTACTATGACTCGAACGTGTCGGGCACCATTGTCCTGCTCAAGACAATGGCAAAGCACAAGACTCCCATCTTCGTCTTCTCGTCCTCGGCAACCGTCTACGGCGACGCGACCCGTTTCGAAAACATGATTCCCATCCCCGAAGAGTGTCCAACCGGGCCAACGTCGCCCTATGGCCACACGAAGATGATAATTGAGGAAATCCTCACCGACGCCGCCGCCGCAGACGCGAACCTCAAGGTCGGCATTCTGCGCTACTTCAACCCGATCGGCGCCCACCCGTCCGGCCGTATTGGCGAGGACCCGCGCGGCATCCCCAACAACCTTCTCCCGTTCGTGGCCCAAGTTGCCGTCGGCCGGAGAGAGAAACTACAAGTGTTTGGCAACGACTACAAGGACTCTCCCGACGGCACGCCAATCAGAGACTACATTCATGTCGTCGACCTCGCCAAGGGCCATCTCGCCGCCCTCGCGAAGCTCGACTCTGTCCAGGGCGAGAACGGCGAAGGTTTTGTTCGCCCGTGGAATCTCGGCACTGGCAACGGCAGCACGGTCTTCGAAGTTGTGCACGCGTTCGAGAAAGCAACAGGCAAGACGATTCCGCTCGAAGTTGTTGGTCGCCGAAAGGGTGATGTCGTAAATTTGACGGCAAAGCCTAACCGGGCGAACACGGAGCTTCAGTGGAAGGCCGAGCTTACAGTCGAGGATTCTTGCAGGGATTTGTGGAAATGGACTACAAATAATCCGTGGGGATACGGACAGCCTGAGAAGTAATGTCTTAGTATATCGTCGTAAACTTATGTTGTCATAGGTATATGGTATAACTGGAATAACTTAATATATTTTGCATTGGGAGATAGTAATAGAGTTTATCGAAAGTCACTTGTCTCCGTCTGTTTGCTCCTCACTCCAACTTCAACGAAACGCACAACACTCAGGTGACATGGTATATATTCGGCACTGCACTTGTCCAAGTCAGCCCGACTTTCTATATGCCGGCTTTCACCACCTGCCAGTATTCTGATGCGCCCACAGACGAGTGTCATCGATGGCATGTCTCTTGGCACCCCGCTAGCCTCAATCTACCCTGTCGGTTGTGTGGGTACTCAAGACGCTGCAAGCACAAATTGTCTTTGCGGGAAATATTTCGGGGATTATCATCGATTCAATGATTCTCAATGCACCATGATAAGCCGTTGCTAGTATGGTAGGCTCCATATAATTATAATCATTTTCGAATGGTACATGGTCCCGCTTCCAATATCGTGACATAGAAAACAGTATCAAATACTGCGTTGTAGTCAAAAACGCGCTTCGTAGTAAAAGAACGGCCTCTTGAAATTGTGGCGTTTGTACACGTGCCGTGCAGCAGAGTTTGAAGCCAGGATGCACGCCGCAGTTAATGTGGCGCAGGATGCGGAGTCCAACTCCGAAGATCTATCATTGGCTACGGTTTTAAACGATAATACCACTGAACTTTTATAAACATTGTAAAATAGGTCCTGCGAGAGATGGCACGAAGTATGTTCTTCACGGCTCCTCGTACGACAGCGGCTGATTCAAGGAAGCTGCCGATATGTACACCCGATGCCACAAATCAAATTAATATACCAGAATTATTATTCTCTCTTAATTCCTCCAAGATCAGATTGCCTTTTACTCGAGGATCCAGGACAAGAGCTGTAGAGTGCATATCAAGTCATCCATAAAACTATAGTACTTCATGTACTTCTTTATTCCTTCCTTAACCGCAAGTCCAATGTCTAGGTCAAGAACTACAAGGCTATTCTTAGATTCAGAGGTATCATGGAGAAAATCGCATGCTTCTAATCCACACATTAGGATTCTTCCTCGCCACGCAGTTCGTCCGGTATTTAATAGTGATTAGGCACGACTCCTGATATTTTCACGCTGCCAAGCTCAATGATGATCCTACGTAGAACCCCAGTTTTTGATTGTACGTATGTCAGTTATATAAAGTAAAAAAAGAGAACAAAGCCAATAAGATCAGAGCAACAAAGCGACAAGCAGAACAGAGCAACAAAGCAATGAGAAGGACAACGATAAAAGTACAGAATTATTGCGTTGTGATGAAATCCGCGAACCTGCCTTCTGCCATTTTAGCCATTCCGGTCTTGAGCAGAGTTAAGTAGAGAGAGCCATTAAAAGGGATGTTAAAGTCCTCGATTCCCAGGGCTTGCCACGCATCACCCTCGAAAAATTCACTGACACGAAGGCCAAGCGTTGTGGGAAGATTGTGATGGGGCCTCCTGGCTTCAATCAGCGGCTACAGTAACATTTCTGTGAGTAACTAGACTTAGGACATCATGCATGATGACATTACTTACGAATTTCTCATGCCCATCGGCTCGCCAGACTTCAATGAATGCTTCTGTCACCCCTCCGGCCCACACGTGATCGCGATAGCTAATCTGTGGGAAGTATGAGCCGTCCAGGGGTACAGTTGCAATCGCATGCAAAGTCATAGCTGCTTTTTCTGCTTCAATGTTTCCAATATCCTCAAAGGGGTAAGTAGGATTTCGAAATCGTGGAGACTCATTAAGGCATATCAATACACAGGCTTTAGCATGACAACCATGGATCCACATGTCCTTGTTATCGAGAAGTGAATCATAGTTCTGACTGAACCCAACCTCAAATGCGACAGTCGCACGGCCGGCACCCGGACCTAGATATTGGAATAGTCCGTCTGCCTGTTTCACGCTATGCTCATAGCCGCCGCTAGATCCTCGTACATCGCTAGATCCAGCATCCACAATTCTGCCCAAGCTTTCGGGGCTGTGATGAGAGAGGTGTTCCACAATACCGTTCATGATTTGGCGTCTAAGCTCAGAAGCCGCAACTTCATGCAGGTCTTTTGGTACAGTCACCACGGTAACAGTCTCAGTGACACTGTTGTATGACAAGCGCGGGTAGCTATAATGTCGAAATCATCAGCTACTATCTGGAAACAAACGCATCTTGTAGGCTAATACCTCTTATCCTCTGAACAGGTGTCGTACTTTATCTTAGACCAGCTTTCCTCTAGTTTCAGATACTGGGAATACGGCATGCTAATATCCAACCTCTGCTCTGGCGCATTGCTCTTCAAAAGGTTGAGCGCCTTGTCGAACTCCGAGATCCAGTTCTCGTCTCGCCCTGGAGACTTGTCCTTTGAGAGCGCAACTGACATCGCGCTCGACATATCCGTTGTCGACGAACTAGATTCAGGCGAACACGCAAGCTTAAAATACTTTCCCTGGTGCTCATCTGATCCATCACTCACAGGCGAAGGACTTTTGTTCGAAGTTGTCGATCTGCGCGCCGTGCTGTTTCACGCGGTTGTCGATCTTGCACACGACAAATAGCCGTAAGAGATCGCGGACGTTCCAGACATTACTGCGTCCATTTCCGAATCAGTCAACAATATGAGAGCGAAATATACACGCTTCTTAAGTAAAAGGGGAAGTAAAAGGGGAAGTAGCAAGTTGTCTCGCAGCCGAGTAGACTGGTTGTGCTGTTGATTAAACCGAGTCAATCATGATTTAGGGCTAATGTGTCAGTGCACTCACAAGCCAGTCCTTTGGCAATATATCTTCCAGAACGCCAGCATTATAGGCCACAGGTGGCAGTAAACAATATTTGTGCCAAACGTTAATTGTAAATTACGAAACTAAAATTACCGAATTTGTTTAGTCATTAATCTTTCGCGTGATCGGCAAGCGAGCAGATCGGCCAAGCGAGAGGATAGCAAAAACCCACCATCACAGCGACGATATATAGCGTTTTATAATAAATAAAAATTTATTCTGTATTCCCGTTGCATATACGTGAGGTATGTCCGCTTTGGTTACAACGGCTATATCGTCTGATAGTACGTGTTTCTTCTTTGGCTGCCCTTTCCACCGTGGACCACTTGTCCATGATGTGGCGTACGACGTGGCCCTTCTGTTCCGATCAAAATATTATTAGAAATAATAAATGATCTAGTAGTTTGGCGCTTCTCTTTATTTGTGTAAGTAGATCAGTTAAAATCGCGGCCTGATATAGTGCTAGTTCCGCGCACATCTTTATCTGATCAATTGCGACATGCGTTTGACTTAGCGGGCTTACTTCGCTTAAATATTTTTTTAATTTTCTCTGATTTACGTTGTAGTTGACGCATAGATTCGGCGTGTCAGGTACCCATGTCTCTTGAGATCCTTCTGGCTGACTGCTCTCCGGACTGGGTCTGTGAAGCGAAAAGTGAAAGGTTACCCAATACCCTACTTGGATCATACCGAACTAGTCCTGTAGCTCTATTGCTCTAAATCCGCTCTGAATATTTGAAGCAAATAATGCTAGATAATACTTCTCCAGCTCCTCGGGTGATTTGATATAGTTAGACGTAGAAATATATGACTTGAACCAGCCTTCGTACTCTGTTCAATTTGGCGAGCATACGCTCGCTTAGAGGCGCAAAACAGCCCATATCGAGCGGTTGAAGTAGATGTGATAAATGTGATGGCATGTATAGGGGAATAATGAGGTTCTCTGTACAATACTGATCAAATTCTATTGTAATATGGCTTCCGTGCCCTTCCGATATTTCCCTTTGTATGTGTCACGGGCTAAGCCCGCTAAACGCTTGGCGGTTGGACTGTAAATTGTGTTTCGTGTCTTTTGTCCTTTTGTCTTTTTGTCTTTTTCCTTTTTGCCTCTATCGAAACCTTTTGTAAATAGTCTATTTATAGATATTAAAGGCTCTACGGTTCTAACCCTCACAGTAGGAGCCAATGTGCACTTGTCGAAGACTTCTCGAAGCCTTGTGGGCCAAGCTGGTTCGTGATCCAACCGTTATTGCTCACACTAATTGACCAATAGTGTGGAATATCGCTAGACCAAGGCGTTTGGAACACCTTGCCTTGAAAGATAACCATAGGAATTGACCGTTTCTGGATAGATTTCTATCTCTTGATATTTCTAGTTCCCTGGAATGTTGTCCAATGGAGCCCAAGAATGGTACTATAGGCTAGACGAGCAAACCTTCATGGTCTTCGCGAAGCCAGAGCTAATTTGCCACGACTTCATCCAAGCCTCTTTCGCTTAGAAGAGCTATGTTGTCATAGTTATATGGTATAACTTGAATACATATATTTTGTATTAGGAAGTAGTAATAGAGCTTATCGAAAGTCACTTGTCTCCCTTGGTTGCTCCGCAGTCCAACTCAACGAAACGCGCAACACTCCGGTGACATGGTACATTTGACACTGCACTAGTCCAAGTCAGCGCGACTTTCTATACGCCGGCTTTAGTGCCAGTATTCTGATTGCCCACAGAGGAGTGTCATCGATGACTTGTCTCTTGGCACCCCGGTAGCCTCAAACTACCCAGTCGATTGTGCGGGTAGTCGGAACGCTGCCAGCACAAATTGACTTTGCGGGAAATAAAAGCGATATTCTGCTGTGTAAAGGGACGTTGTCGGATTGATGAGATAAGCATGACACGCAGAACAGGATTGCCGCCTTCTATATCGGGGTTTGACATCAATTAAATTGATGAAGCATTCTCAATGCACCATGATAAGTCGTTGCTAGTATGGTAGCTTCGTATAATTATAATCATTATCGGATGGTACATGATCCTGCTTCCAGTATCGTGACAGAAAACAGTATCATGAACTGCGTTGTCGCGCTTCGGGTAAAAGATGGCCTCCTGAATTTTGTGGCGTTTGTACACGTGCCGTCAGCAGAGTTTGAAGCCCGCAAGCACGCCGCAGTTAATGTGGCGCGGGATGATTAAAATCCGATCTTTCATTGGCTACGGTTTTAAACGATAATACCATTGAACTTTTATAAACATTGTAAAATAGGTCCTGCGAGAGATGGCACAAAGTATGTTCTTCACGGCTCCTCATACGACAGCGGCCGATTCGAGGAAGCTACCGATATTTACGACCAGATGCCACAAATCAATTTACAGAACCCCGTTAAGCCGAGTCGCTGTAAGCCGATAACCCCGTTAAACCGATACTATTTTCTGTAAAAATTCGCCTCACCGATAGTAATCCATTTAAATAAGCCGATAACCTCGTTAAGCCGATGTAATGTTAACAGCCATTTCATATATCACGTCAATTTAGGCTAGACCATTGATCCAACACTAGAGAGTCAAATGCGACGTCTGAGTGATCCTAAGTAATACAGTCCAGGTTGGATAGCACAGATCCGGAACGAAAAAAATTTTCTACTGGAGCCATTATCCAATGTTACCGGCTTTCTGTTCCTACGTTCGTTATTCAAGAATGATGCAACTAGTACGAATCTGTAACGGATCAGAGTCCGGGATAATGAAATTCGATAAATATTGTAACTAAGTTATAACATCACATTAATATGTTTAGCCAACTTGAACTAGATGACATGCTTCTAACCCACAAATTAGGATTCTTCCTCTCCGTCTGGTGAGATCATTTGCACAGTTCGTTCGGTATTTGTAATAATGATTAGGCATGGCTCCTAATATTTTCACGCTTTCAAGTTCAAGGATGATCCTACGTAGTATCGCCAGTTTTGATTATACGTATGTTATATAAAGTAAAAAAAGGGGAACAATGCCAAATAAGATCAGAGCAACCAGGCTTGTAAATAATAAGCCTATCGCGAGACTGTATCGCAATAGTATGCGATAATAAACGATATGCGATACCGCGATATCGCAGAGAAAACTTTAAATAAACGCGCGACGCGGTATTTCTCGTTCCGAAAATTAAATAAACTCCGAGCTCTCCTTGTACTTAACTGTCCATAGATCATAACACTCCACCACTTATATATCTATGGATTGTAGTGGATAAACTTTGACCACGAGTTCTCTGAGTTGTCATCAGCGCCTGATAGCTACGTCTTTCTTCCCGAGACGCCCACTCCTTCAGAGGGGTGGTCATCAGTCTCGTACAGTTGAAGACGCAAGCTTACTGCGATGACTACTTGGGATTATTCGCGACCACCAAAGCCTTACGAACCCGAGCGGTCTACGGATGGCCGAAATAGGATCTTCTACAGCAAGTTATGCCTCAATCCATCTTACAGCTGCCAAAGCCTCACCTCGGCGTGATATCATCTCAGTCATTCTCATTAAATTAAAGTTACTGATACGGAACCAGGAAAATCGTCTACAGAATATATGGGCCATGGCCTAAGAAAAGAACCTGGCACCTGCTCGAGAGCAAGAAGCCAATGGACTTCAGGTGGTGCTGAACAAGCGGGCTTTACAGGAGGCTCTGGTGCAATTGATTGTCCTGCGAAACTTGCCATATAATGCCGTTGAATGGCCAGAACTCCAGGCTCTATTGATGACGGTCAATTACACCATCGAGCCTCTCCTTAGGCAGTCACATGGTGACGTGCCTAGAATGATTAAAAACTCATTCATTATACATAGGACGCCCTTACGCAAAGACTTCAAAATGCTCTGTCAAAGATTCATTTTTCCATCGATGTCTGGACCTCTACGAATCACAAAGCTTTTCAAGCAATCTGCGCGCACTATGTCGATGATCATACCAAACAACTTCAGAAAGCTCTGATTGCGTTGCCTGAACTTCAATCCCACGGCGGCGAGCAGATAGCGACAAAGTTTCTCCAAGTAGCGCATGACTACAATCTTTTAGATCGAATTGGGTATTTCACTGGCGACAATCATGGTTCGAATGACAAAATGTGTCGATTCATCGCCATTGGTTTACAAGAGCAGGGAATTGTGGACTCCCGTGCATCATCGTGTTCGCTGTCAGGGACACGTTATTAACCTGGCAGCGCAAGCCTTCCTATTCTCGAAAGACAGTGTGGCCTTTGACGAGGCGCTGCGACAGGCAGAACAAGACTAGGCTATCGACATTGATGAGAGTCTGGCTAATCGAATAAAGTCCGCAAAAGCAGCGGGTTGGTGCCAGATGGCCCTTTGGGAAAATTACACAATCTTGCTGTCCATATTCGAGCATCCGAACGCCGATACAACTGGTTCAAAGGAGTCGCTGGTCAAGCTCTCGGTTTGGACAATGACACCAGATGGAATTCTTGGTATCTGATGCTTGTTACGGCGTTGAAATCAAACGTCCGCACAGCACTTCACCGATACGTTGGTAACTGAGTATACGGAAGTCAAGGAAGACTACCCGTCTCCGGATGACTGGCAAACCTTGGAGGAGACTGGAACTTTTCTGCAGCCCTTCTATCGCGCAACGTTAGAAACAGAAGGAGATAAAGCAACACTTGATAGTACATTGTATACAATGGATATCTTGGTCAGACACTTAGGAGGTCTAAGGTTAATCACAAAGACAGAATTCTTTAAATAAGCTAATGAAATTTATAGGAGAAATATCTAAGAAATCCGTTGCTACTTAGTTGTATTATGACCGCCTGGTATACTTTCGACACGTACTACAGTATAATGTGACTTCAGTATATGCTGCGGCGGTTATCCTTCATCCCTCCCGTCGAAAACACTACATCAGGCAGAATTGGGACGGCAGGTATCACCAGAGTGCGTTTGATGCAGTTGAAACCCTCTGGAAAATTGAATATAAAGATAAGGCCACTGTTAATGTCTCAAGCATCAGTGTCTCTAACAATGCAGACGTGTTCGATGAATTTGCACGCGACCTCGACGTGACAGCAATCACTCTTACTAGCGATGAGTATGAAGCCTTTGCTAACGATACACCTTTCGGGATTTCTACAACGGCGCTCGAATGGTGGCTGGAAGAGCGCCAAAGAAAATTTTATCCATCGCTTCAGAAGATGGCTATCGATACTTTATCGATACCAGCAATGTCTTCCCAGCCCGAGCGAGTGTTTTCCGGCGCTCAGCGAACGATCTTTTGGGATCGAGCGAGGCTTGATGCGGCAAATATTGAGCGCACTGAGTGTTTGAAGAGCTGGCTCGGAGTAACATAACGTCGGGGCATGGAATTATCCATGAGGAAACGATGGAAGATGGTCAGAGTAATATAGATACGGATACTTGTTTGTAAATATAGATTTTTTATTATGCCTATCGTTTTATTGCGATACCTTGTGATATCGCGCGATAATGTATAAAAAAGCTATGCGATATGCAATAAACTTATCGCGTATCGCATATAGTTTACAAAACTGAGAGCAACACAGCGACAAGGAGCAAATAATGCATTTTAGAGTTTCTCCAGTAGTAAAAACAGAGAACAAAGCCCAAAGCAACAATAAGATCAGGGCAACAAAGCGACCAGCAGATCAGAGCAACAAAGCAATGAGAAGAAGAACGCAAAAAATAAAGCAATTACGGCGTTGCAATGAAATCTGCAAACCTGCCTTCTGCCAGTTTAACCATTCCACCCTTAAGCCGATGTAAGTAGCGATGGCCATTAAATGGGATGTTTAAATCCTCGATTCCCAGGGCTTGCCACGCATCATCCTCGAAAAAATCACTGACATGAAGGCCAAGTGTTGTGGTAAGATTGCGATGGGGCGTCCTGTCTTCAATCAGCGGCTACAATGACACGTCTGTGAGCTAGCCTCCACAACATGATGCCTGATGTTAGTACTCACGAATTTCTCATGCCCGTCAGCTCGCCAGACTTCGATGAATGCTTCTGTCACACCTCCGGCCCACACGTGATCGCGGTAACTAATCTGTGGGAAGTATAAGCCGTCCAAGGGTACAACTGCATTGGCATGCCGACTCATAGCTTGCTTTTCTGCCTCAATGTCTCCGATATCCTCAAAGGGGCCAGTAGGATTTCGAAATCGTGGAGACTCATTAAGGCATATCAATACGTAGGCTTTAGCATGACAGCCTTGGATCCACATGTCCTTGTTACCGAGAAGGGAATCATAGTTCTGACTGAACCCAACCTCAAATGCGACAGTCGCAGGGCCGGCACCAGGACCTAGATATTGGAATAGTCCGTCTGCCTGTTTCACGCTATGCTCATAGCCGCCGCCAGATCCTCGTACATCGCTGGATCCAGCATCCACAATTCTGTTTATGCTTTCGGGGCTGTGATGAGAGAGGTATTCCTCAATACCGTTCATGATTTGGCGCCTAAGCTCAGAAGCCGCAACTTCATGCAGGTTTCTTGGTACCGTCACCACAGTCACGGTTTCAGTGACACTGTTGTATGACAAGCGCGGGTAGCTACAATGTCGAAATCATCAGCTACTATCTGGAAACAAAACGCATCTCGTATGACAATACCTCTTATCCTCTGAACAGGTTTCGGACTTTATCTTAGACCAGCTTCCCTCTAATTTCAAATAATGGGAATACGGCATGCGAATATCCAGCCTCTGCTCTGGCGCATTGCTCTTCAAAAGCTTGAGTGCCTTGTCAAACTCCGAGATCCAGTTCTCGTCTAGCCCTGGAGACTTGTCCTTTGAGAGCGCAACTGACATCGCGCTCGACATATCCGTTGTCGATGCAGTAGATTCCGGCGAACACGCAAGCTTAAAATAATTTCCCTGGTGCTCATCTGATCCATCACTCACAGGCGAAGGACTTTTGTTCACAGTTGTCGAAGTGGGCGTCGTGCTGTTTCACGCGGTTGTCGATCTTGCACGCGACATATAACCATAGGAGATCGTGGACGTTCCAGAGATTACTTCGGCCAATATCCGAACCGGTTAGCAATATGAGAGCGAAATATACACGCTTCTTAAGTAAAAGGGGAAGTAGCAAGCTGTCTCGCAGCCGAGTAGAATGGTTGTGCTGTTGATTAAACCGAGACAATCATGGTTTAGGGCTAATGTGTCAGTGGCACTCACAAGCAGTCCCCTCGGCTGATTCATAGTCCCACATTCTATTGCTAATAAACTAGATATTCAATTACAGGGCTGGTGGGTCAATTGCGGATACAAAATCAGTATCCTCTGAGAACTTCAAGATCATGTTGGACATTAATTCTTGCCTCGTAGGACTGTATCTCAAATCTCCAGACCCTTGCCATCATCGAAGAGCCCCGCAGCGCCATTGCAATCTCCCTTCATCTTTACTCAAATCGGCATGGCTCGCCTAGTGACAGACTATACGATCGTATTTTTAACAGATGTGGTCGTGGTTCCAGAGCACCAGAGGAAAGGGTTAGGTAAATGGATGATTCAGTGCGTGAAGGAGCTTACGGATGCAATGTCGGGGTTGAGACGCATTATGTTTATGGCGAAGAATGCGCCACATGCGGTGAAATTCTATGAGGAGTTGCTGTATGCGAAGATGCATGATCAAGAGAGGAGTAAGGTCGTTTTCATGAGTAACAGGACGCCAGGGCTGGATGCTTGAGATGAGTCTGGCAGTGGATGAGAGCAGTGGAGAAAAGAATGTTTAACTTGATAAACTTTTCTTTTTCTAAGGCAAGAGTCTTAATTTCGTCCAAATTTAAACCAAATATTGTTAGTGCTTTCTTCAATCTAATCTGAAGATAATTAAGCCTAAGGCATCTAAGTATATTTGTCCAAAATATATACAATCATCAAGAGTCAGAGTCTTATTATGTTTATCTTTAATTCAGTTAAAATACTTTCAAATGCAAGGTGTTTAAGTATTTAAAGATATCCCCAAATGCCTCAAAAGCTTGCATTGCCCGAGGAAGACGGTCTCAAAGTCGGTTTGATAGCGCCGAGCCGTTTGCGGCTGATCAGGCCCCTGAGAGCCGCACGGATTCCACCAGGCCGGGTCCTTGATTTTTGATGTTATTATAAACGTTTGGCGGGAATTTTTGATATTTTCCCTTATCTAAAATATACGAGGGTAAGCTGCATCATCGCGTTCTAGTATGGATTCTGACTTAGAGCCGTTCAGCCATAATCCAGCAGATCATTGACTGATCAGGCAGTCGCAAATTGTTCTAATAACTGAACGGTTTTGGAGTAATTCGTATAGCTCTAAGAAGAGCGGAGTTATTCTTGGGCCATAGCTACAAAGGCAAAGGTTTGTGTATGTGCATACCAAAAACGACAACGAATGCTATAACTAGAGCGCGTATGCGGTGTAGTTTGCACCTCTTAAGGTGCGAGGGTTGATGACGAAGGCAAGTATGTCATCGTGATTATTAGTGACATTCTACAGGACTTCATGAGTACAACCTCGGCAAAACCACATGCGAGGTATACTCTATATAAGTAGACAGTTAAATCACTTGAGACTGGTAAGGCAAGTAGAATTTCACCAACTCTTTCTATTCTTCACTCCAATGCCTTCTTGATTTATATCCGAAAGGAACCAAGGGCGAAGACGACCAAAATGTAATCGTGACATCAGGATTGCATTGGAACGGGGAAATTTAGCGTTAAATAATGTCCTCATATCTTTGTTCGGCCGTTGTCTGCATGGATGTTCTGAGTAAACGCACATATAAATGTGCATCAAAGGAAAGACTACCGTCCGGAATACTGGTGGCTGCTAAGTCCTCCTCCGGAATAAAATCACTCATTTTAAGGCCAATAGACTTTGGGAGACGGTTAGAGGACCAAACGTTTTGAATCAGCGGCTGTCAAAATGTGAGCACGCATGACCACCAGAAATTCAATAATAACGCTACTCACGTATCTGGTAGGCCGTCTCTTGTTAGCTCTCCACACTATGAAGAACGCGTGGGTCAAGTCGCCAACCCACCTGTGACCGCGGTATTTGATTTGACCATAGTAGCTTTGCGAGCTATCCCTTTCCACATTTTCAGCCACACACCGAGCCATTGTCTTCATTTCTACATCATGCTCATACCGAGCTTTAGGATTTCGAAACCGTGGTGATTCATCAAGGCATACCAGTATACAAACCTTAACATATTGCCCTTCGATCCACAGGTCCTTGTCCCGACAAAGGGCGGTAATAGTCCTCACTGTAACCGACCTCAATAACGATCATGACTTTAGCCTCGACACCAGAACGCTTATACTTGATTGTGCCATCTGCCTGCTTCTTGCTCTTCGCGTACCCCCCATATCTGCCCTTTATCGTAGTAGACCCAGCATCGGTAACCCTGCCAATTAAGCTGTGATCAGCTCCATGACTAGAGAGATATCCCTCAGCACCATTTAAGATCCTGCGCCAGAGATCAATAGCCGGAGTTTCGTGGAGATCACGCGGCACAGTAACCACAGTCACTATCTCGGCAACAGTGTTGTATGCCAAATACATATACCTACAATATGAGTCGGCTACCATTGTGCAACCAGACGAAATCGAAGCTTATACTTCTGGTCGTCTGAAATATTTCTCGCCGATCTTATCTTAGACCAGCATTACTCCAATTTCAAATACTCCGAGTAAGGCAGATGGAACGTCTAGTCGCTGTTCCGGTGGGTTATGCGTCAAGAGGCTAAGCACCTTCTCGTAATCGGAAAGCGCGTCCTCATCTTTCTGAGTCTGCTGGTTTCTAGTCTCTAGCTTGCTGGAATAGCCGCTCTCATCTTGCGTATTCTATCTTCCGAGCCTTCTATCTTGTTAAATACGATTCATGTTTTTGTTCCTACCCTGCTAGAGTGCCAGGTTGCTACTGCTCGTCGTGCTCTAGCGTTCTCTACAGTATAAATCGCCTGTCGATCTCTCTTTCTGTGCCCCTCGTCTGATTTTAAAATATCTCCTGTCCCCGTTGTATCCTTGGAATAAATGGGTAATCGATGCCTTTTGAAACTCAACTTTATTGAATAAAAATCCGTTCTATTCCTAATTATGCATCCAGCAACGTCTGTATATAGATGGTTACAGCACGCACAATGCGTTAGCAAAAGTAGCAACACCTCCAGGAGAGTTAAACGGCGCGCTCATGAACACGAACGAGTACTTCCCAGTTGCCTCGCACTTCTTCGACAAGTCTTCCAGATCGAGTGTCTCGCCAATCAGTACACCCCAGCATGCCAACAAATACTCATGGAGACACTCGTCCGTTCGAGCCGGCCAAGCTTCAAATGCAGGCTGGTCGCCACCGACTACAGAAAAGTACTGATCGTGAAGCCAGTACTTCATGTCGTCTCCCTGATCAATGCCGATAGCATTTGGCGAGGCAGCGCCGGTTTGCTCGAGCTCGGCGATGTTGCCTTCAGCCAGTAACACGTTGTATTTCTTCATCCATCCTGTCCTGATGAGCAATATATCACCAAACTGGAATTCAACACCCTCGAATGCGGCGATGTCCTTCAATTGTTCCAATGAAATGCCATATCTCTTAAACGGATCATACTTGATTCCCTTTTCCTCCGCATACCGTGCAAAGTCCAGCAGGACACCCCGGCCAACGATGCCGTGCTTACTACATGCCTGCATTCCGCATCGTAAAGACTTATTGGGACCGATGATGTCATCTCGAGTGAGTCCGTTGTACATGACTTGGAAGGAAATGTGCCCGAAGTGACGGAATCCATCGAACTGGCTACCGGACTGCGTGTTCATGATCACCGTGTCATCATGGATCAACGCGTTCGGGTTGGCTTGGATGTCGTACTTGAGTGCAGGTCGGCCGAATGGCGGGTGGAGCGGGAGCGTAATGTCCCAGTTCAGAGAAGAAACGAGGCCGAACTTGGGCTCAGATTGAACAACGTTCTTGACAAGCTCGGGAGACAGAAGGTTTAGCCGCCCAACCTGGTATGCGTGTTAGAATGCATTGATAAGGGAGACTTGAATATGTATACCTCGTCATCGGCGCCCCAGATCCAAGCAGCTTCCTTCGGAACACTCTTGGGATTAGAGTCAATCAGCTCCTGTAACGTAGGCAAAAACTCGCCTTCTTTTGTAGGATGCGGAAATTGAGTTGGCATCTTGAACAATCGAGGCGGTGATAAATTGTCAAGCAAAAGTTGTCACGCCTCCTTAAGACGAAATGAAATGTATCTTCTTCCCGCTTAGTGGCAGCGATGGCCCGTGCTGAATTCGAAGTAGAGGACATAGCGCAATGGCGGTCTAGCTAACTAAAGAATGACCGCTAGATTTTCGAGGCACTTCTAGCTACCGAGGGAACATGGTAATTGCGATACATACTATTCGCCTCAGAGTTGCAGTTCCTTGCTGAAATGGTCGCATATCATAGCTCATCGTGAGGACGACCCAATCCCTACTGTCGTCGGCCAAAGCGTTGGGTCTGGTACTGTCTAATATAGCCGTCGACAAATTCACTATCTCATTCCGGTTTTCTCAGCGGATCACTTGCGTGACACGAGGATCAAGTCAAGCAAAAAAATGGACAGCTGATGCAGTCCAATATTCAGTACAAGTTCGACAATTTCAGCTTCGCGATCATAATTGTCATCTTGGATAGGATCCTTTCAACTGGGAGGGCGGCTCGTTTATGCTGTTGATGTAGCTCCAACCGATGAGCGCAGTGCCAGAGATGAACTCCTACGGTGGCATTCCATGAAGCAGTGTTGCCAATATGAGAGGAGCTGGAGAGCCAGTTTTTGTGAGAGAGATTTTCCGCCTGGAACTGATATGGTCGGGGTGACGTTTAGGGGCGCGGCCGCCAGCTTCGAAGCGGATAGAGGCAGAACTTCACAATGCGAACTCCGGTAACGAACAGATCCACTGGCCTGTAGATACTCCTCAAATTAATCTCGATCAAAAGAAAATAAAAGTCCGTATAAGTTAACTGCAAGGCGATTATTAAATAGTCTTAGATCAACGCAAATATACATTAAGCATTCCCCACGGTTCCTATACGCCTATTTGATACAACGGTGAATTCCTAACCGACCATAATGCAACCCCTGCGTCTTAATAGTTATTAGCTCGACTCCCGCACCGCTGGCGACGACCTCAACTTCGAAAGGGTTTGGAATCTCATGATGATTTCAAGCTGTAGCAATTAGTACAATTCGTCGTAACACTCAAAAGCAGATGAACTTACTGTTGTGACCATCAGCGACAACACAATCAAGCCAATAATGATCCACGTTATTCCTAATACCTGTCAGTCCTATCCCCAATCCACACCACTAACCTTCACATACTCGACATATTCGTTTCGGCGATCGAATCAGCCAGAATATCTGCCAGGTCCAGAAAGACCTTACACCGCTGATTCAAAACTTTAATCCTCTGCTTGATTTCCAGATACTCTCGAATCGCAGTATAAAACGCGTGCATTTCTGGCTCCTCGTCCCAAAAGAATTCAGGCACATCGAGCACACTACTGCTCAAATTCACGTCCACTCGCAATTTGAACAGACTACCTTCGATCTTCATGATATCTTCACGCGTAAGTTTCCCCAGTGAACCCTGCAGAGCGAGATGTTTCGGTACAGATTCCAGTTCCATCATGGTAATATTCTCCATCTTTGTCTCGAAATATGACAATTTAGTAGACTGGGCGATACCATGCGACATTGTCAATTTGTGCTTGATATCCGCGTTTCCAACTGTTGCCCTTAATGTCATCACATCATTCGATATCCGCGGGCTCTTGCTCGTGAGCGAATACTCAAACCTAAATTCTTCAGTCTCACGCTCACCCTCCGGTATAGTCTTCGTGATCATGCCCAAGTTATTGTCATTATCCGCGAATGTAATATCAGCGAGGATGTCCCTCTCTTGTGTCTCGGTAAAGTTCCAAAACACCATTACGCCGTAGGCAAAAACGAATAGCTCGGCCTTGCGCTGCAGCAAGTCGGTATAGTCATTATTACTGTCCGGCGCATCCGGATCATCAGATTTATCAATCAAGGAAGGCATCGCCTCCTTCACCTCACCACCGCTTCGAATCCGGCAGGCGGATCGTCCAGGCAAAAGCGGTAATCCGTACGGCACATATAAGGCCGCGTCAGGACTACCAGCGGCAAACACCCTCGCACCCTTCACGCCATGATTCTTTGTTAGAAAATTTGTAATCTTGCCGAGATGATACCCTTCAGCCGTGAGGAACGCTGTGACTCTCCTTGGCTCACTCGTACTCCCAGATGCAGTCGGCCCAGGCGAGGAAGGTCGTGAAGGTGGTGAAGGCGGCAACGGCAAGTAAATAACCTTGTCATATTTATAAGGATCAACCTCTTCATCCGAATCCTCCTCGTCCGACGGGAGATCACGATACACCGTTGGCGGTTCGTGACCAGGCTGGTACTCTTGCCTTCGCCGTCTTTGTCTTCGCTGATTCGAAATATTGCCATCCGCTCCACGCGTCGACACAACCAGCCTCGGATCTCGCTGCCGTGGATTCATCTGCATCAGCATATCCTCATATCCCCCAGCACGTCGCGGCTGACGTCGCCTCTCAAACGTCGAGTACGGAGCGAAGTTGCCCGGGGAAGGTGGAGGCGGCGACGTGCGGTGTCGCGACGACGGAATGTCGCTAGCGCCATGATCGAATAATAGATTGCCGACAGAAATATTCGTGTATCGATGCCCGTTGTTGCTCCCCGGCGCACGCGGTGATAGGGAGAATCGTCGAGGCGGAAGCAATCGTTGCGGGGCAGGTCCGGCAGATTGAGATTGTGTTGGTGTAGGCGGTGCGATTGGGGTTGTTCGCGCGTCGGTGACTAAAATCGAAGGCGATCGATTTGGCTGAGGTCGTGGAGCCGACATGTTTTATTCTGACCTGATCTCGGATCGAGATCAGTCTGCGTGGACAATGGGAATAGTTTGGCTTTCTTCTCTTTCTAGCGCTGCGAGGATTCAGGGGGAGCTGTGATCATCTCACAGCACAAACAATGCCCTAGGATTTATTGGAATAATCCTATACAGTACAAGCGATGGATAGCACACAGTATCAGGGAATTTACCTCTTTGTTTGAAATGAGCACTACAACAGCTACAAACTATATACATACATTTACATACTTTGTTGTTCCTCATTCCCCCGCACTTACAACAACTTGCGAACCATAGATGGGAATCGAAACTATGCAAACCATCTGTCGTATTACAATGTATGCAACTTCCTAAGACCCATCCCATCCGTAAGTGAAACATGATACTAGTACGAACTATTCTCTTCGATATATCAAACAAAACAAAATCCAAATTAAATCCTTAATACCCAAAGCTCAGATATGTCATGTACTAAAAGCAATATATGCAATTACAGGATGCGAAGATCATTCGTTATGCATTACGCAGCACTAACTCGTAACGGCAGTAGCAACATTGGGCGAAGTATTTTTTACTTCCGCGACACCTGGCGCTCTACAAAGTGGACACGAGTTCCGTCCGGTCGTAAGCCACTAACAAGGTTAGTAAATATTCGCAAATTATTCCAAACGATCTTTGTACCTCATCAATACACATCCTGTGAAACAAATGGCCACATTGTCGTAACTTCCTACACTCCTCTCCTTCCTCGAAATCCGAGAGACACACAAGGCATCGATCGCCAATATGTTCTTCATTAGCCTTGGTAATGCCGCCTGACTTGTCAACGTCTTCTTGTGCAGCTACAGGAGGCTTAGCTGGGCCAATAAAACTTGACAGGAGGAGCATATCTTCATATGTTGGATTATCAGTGAATAGGGACGGCGTCGTTAGGATAGGATGATTTTCGGGGTATTGCCCGCCTAGCACATAGATGATCCACGACCGAACGTTATTGGCTCCGGCGTTAGCGCTAGTTCGGTCAGTGTTGGGAGATGGAGGACTATTCGCGTCTCTGTCCCGCGAGGCCGAGCTAGTTGTTCTTCTCCGACGGCGAGAATATAGTGACACGTAATCGTCTTCTTGGTCGTCACCCTGGTCAGCATGGTCCACTGTGGCATGTGAACGAGTTTGTCGGCCGCGCGACACCCCTGACTCATCAGCTTCCACAAGGCTCATAGAGTCTTCCTCATCATTATCCTCATCACCCTCAGTATGATAGTCTTCGTCACTACCCTGGTTCTCCATATCCTCTACACTGTCCTCATCATTGTCGTCGTCCTCATCAAGTTCGATATCGTCTTCAAATAGGCTGGCGCGTCTTTGCCTAGCTGCAGGAGTCCCCCGATCAGTATTGTCGGTACTACCGGCCGAACGACGCCGTCGTGTACCGCCCACAGCACTACTGTTATCAGTGGAGGCCTGATCATCCGCCATTGTGGGCAAAATATCCGCCGCCAGATTGTTTGCATGCGCCTGACCACGACTATGCACAGACCTGATACCTACAATAATCACCGGAATCATTCGTCCCGAACCACCGCCGTTATCGCCCGTGGTATTACTGCTGGTACTGTCGCTAGTGGTGACGGCCTCGGAAGGAAACCTAAACATGCGGAAAAAGTTGAGCGGCGCAACTGATTCTCCAGAATTGGAGCCATCTCGATTACCCGCTGCAGATTCTTGCCGTAATTCTTGGGCTAATCGCCCGGTCTGAAGCGATCGCAAGAACTCACTGAACGTGCCATCGACAACACCAGCGCTCTCAGCCTCCCCTAACCGATCTTCCGGCGGCAAGTTGGCATCCGAGACTTCAGATCGATAGTCTTCATCACTGACGCCATCCCCGTCATGATTGAGTAAATCTCTATTGTAAGTTGTGCCTCGTCGACGTGACGTCGATGACGCGCGCGAGAGTAACTGCGATGTGGATCCGCCTACTAAACTAGCGGCCGTTGCTGCAGCCGCCACAGACAAAAGCCGTGAAAGAACCTGCGCCTGGTCCTCTGTTCCTCGTTGTCTACCAGCACCGTCTGCTGAAGCCATAATTTCGTCTCCTGCTGACTCCAAAAAGTCAGAAAACGTGGTGTCAGATGCTGTGGGTCCAAAAGTGCGAGAACGGACGCGAGAGCTACGACGAGGAGCAGTAGCCGGGGTGCTCGGTCGGGTCCCTCCTGGGGACGTATTGCCATCTCCACTTAGCGCAGTAGTCGTGGTCGCAGCGGTTGGCCGAGGCCTGCGCCGGACATATGTCGGTTCCGGCACCAGTGAAACATCGCTAGTATGGGCGTGCGCCGCGTCAGGCGCATCCTGTATCGACTGGTCCGTAGATGCTCGCGGAGTCGTATTTGCCGAGGTCAAGGAATGCGGTGTAAGTGAACTTCGAACGCGCGAGAATCGAGTTCTGAAAAAGTCTCGCGCCACATTTCGCCTTTCCTGCTGCTCTTCGTGAGTTGGTGACTCTCTCCGTCTCCGCAAAACAGAAGCGGATGTTGAATAAGCATTGCCCGAGCTGATTCCACCACCTAGAATGCGAGACGTCGATGCCGGAATTGACCGGCGATTTGATGACGGAGAATTGCGGGTACTTCGAGTATCCTGAACGGATGGCAAACCACTTGAGCTTGGTGTCCTCCGTCTAAATGGTTCGAATGACGAATAGACTCTCTCAGCAGTAGTAGCGGACGTAGGCACCGCTGAAGCATCACTAGTACCGTGTGACGATCGGGGCTGTGCTTGTAATAGCCCTAGACTCGACAAGTGCCGTGATATCCGACGAGAACGAGTTGGCAAATTCGTGGATGCTTGTAGAGCGGATGACGACCCGGACGGCTCTACACTCTCATCCTCCTTGTCCCTGTCCTGATTCGACGATATCCCACGCGATAGCCCGTTACCAGCAGACGATGAGGCATATACACTGTCACGTAAATCGTCATTTGTTATTGGCAACTCACCGTCCATATCGAATATACTCTCAGATAGTCGTGACTGAGATGGCAATGTTGGTGCCACCGAAGTTTCCGCCGATGTGAGCAAGTCGTCATCCACGACGCTCTCGGATGGCTGCGTCGAAGAAGCTTGTCCCATTGTTATACAACAGTTAGTACGACTTTTCGAAATTGTCGTTGACTTGACAAATGACAAATGGTGGGGTTAAGCCCCGATCTTCACCGGAGGAAGGCGAGCTGATTAATATGAGTCAGTACACGTGCAACATTCTTAAACTAGGAAATCGATGTTGCTGTTGTCCAGCTCTAATATCGACAATAAATATCACATTCACAGACTGCCGAGAACAATCACGAGATTTGAATAAGCAATGATAACTAGGAATCTGACAAGACGGAACAACCGCTTGCGCAATCCCGTTCGACCACAGATACGCAAGCAAAATCTCACACACCTGAATATTGCAAACGAAGTCCTCAGCAGTAGAAACACCCAGGAATACTGATACGCCCTGTCTTCCGTAGAAATGAATACTGAAAATATGTCCGTCTTCTAGAGGATAGGGAATGCTGACGTTACAAGTTTGAATGAGCTGGCGCTCGAGAGGCGCGCAGTCCGAGCCACCAAACACCTAACCCTGGATTCGAGTCCGCGTGGAAGCCATGAAGGATCCTTTCAGTAAGGGCCACATGGAACTGTTATATCTCGCATGTTACATGATTTTACGTCCGTTTAACTACCGCCGGGCAGTGACGTCTCCAATGACAATCTTCTAGACTGGCTGCTATGGCATTGCTACATTTGAAATGTGGATAAAAGTAGCAAGAGGATGGTTAACTTTTAGTAATGGATATGACCCAACGGTCATAATATTCACGGTCTTATATCATCACAGTATTAAGCGATGCCAACCTGATGGTGACCCGTGTGCGACGACTGACCGCCGAGACTCTGGTAGTCCTCTTCAAATATCTGTTGATGTTACGATTGTACTCGTGCAATTATGGCTAACTCTAGAAAATATGTTACAAATTGAAATCATCCTCTAAACGATTGCCTATGAGCACAGCATTCTCGCGAAAACTGACATCGATGCGAAACAATAACTCCGAATTCCTTTCACATTGTCGTAGGAAATATGGCAATATTCTCCAACGCTCTCGCTTTCCCTCGTAGTTCTCTTTGTATATTTTGTCTCTGTAGAGCAAGCACTTAGAAAGGAACATCGTTGGGGTCAACAGGACGAACCCAGTATGAGCCCACAAACGGAATCTTTTGAAGAATGACACTGCGAACACGGGGGATGGGCTCGAGGAAGAAAAGAGCGGTAACACCTACGGCACCACCCCAGAATCCGAAGATTGGGACCCTTGGAAATCGAGTTAGAGTTGACAATATAGCAAATATTGCATGTCGAACGTAAAGCTTTCGCTTGTTGACGACAAAAGCGGGCTCACTTACCATCGAGTGATGACCTGCGGAGTGACGCCGAGAATGGCGGGATTGTATCGGTACTGGACTCGCATTTTCATAGACTAAAAGGGGCAATGTCAGTTCCGGATCCAATCCCGGGAGCAGGTCAATGTAATCCCTGCAGTTCACACAAATTTCGTACCTTCCGATAATAAGAAAGCTTGTGGACTAATGTGAATTTAGGAAGTGGTCTTGCTCAATGTTCCTGGCCGACCGGTCGGCGAACGGGAACGTCCTCGGTGGGAGCAGTGCGTTTCGTTACCCGCGCTGTGATTGGCTATGCCTATTGGGACATCGACCTTCACCGCTACTTTTGGGACTTGGCACTCCTCCTGACTTACTAACAGTCTATCTTGAATCAATAGATTGATGTTACTAAAACACTAAATACATGATAAAATGCGAGAATAAACACCTCCTGTAGCATGATGATAATTACAACGTCGGCTATCTCTCCTCTCGTGCGAATGCCCGAACCCCATCTGATCAACTAACATACAAAGAACAAGGTGAGCTACAGCTACAAGCGCTAATTTCCCTCCGAACCAAAGTCCTTTGTGAAATCATCGTGTTTCTTCACATCTTCGGCATTAACAGTCGGTCGTGAGCTCTTAACCGCCTTGACAAAGTCTTTGAATAACAATGGTGGCTCCTGTAGTTCATCGCCGGCTATATCCATCCATGACATTTCAATCGCACCTGGATCGCCCGGTGAACAGGGTGTTAACTTCCGTTTACCGTCGACTTCGACCCATTTGAAATGCGTTGCCATCTGCACTTTTCGAACTGGCTGCATGAGCGCATCGCGTACAGCAACGGCTACATCATGACCGGAGTACCTACGACATATCGTCAGACCAGTTACAACATTAAAATTCAAAAACTTAAACGTACCCTTCAGTCATTTCAGCAAGAGCTCGGTAGTCAGCTTGGGTCACTTCGCAAGGAGTAGACCCAACATTTAACTTGAACATTGTGGTCCGAGCCTCGACTTCAGGCAATGCAATGTATATACGTCGCTCAAATCTGCAGTAATGCGGTTAGTGGTATTGTAAGCTTATTTCATAATTGAAAGCATACCGCCGCCGTATAGCAGCGTCTAACTGCCACGGAATGTTTGTAGCTCCCAAGACCAACACACCAGTCGCATCGTTACCGACGCCATTCATTTGTACCAACAATTCAGTTTTAATTCTTCGTGACGCTTCACTTTCACCCTCTCCTCGAGGACCGCACAGAGCATCGACCTCGTCGATGAAGATGACTGACGGCTTGTTCTCACGAGCCATGTTGAACAGCTGCTTGACTAACCTCTCTGATTCACCCATCCACTTACTCACAAGATCCGATGAGCTGACAGAAAAGAAAGTTGAATTAGCCTCAGTAGCGACGGCTTTGGCAAGGAATGATTTACCGGTACCGGGTGGTCCGTAGAGCAAAATGCCGGACACTGGTCGCCGATTACCGGTGAACAAGTGAGGGAACTTAATTGGTAAAATGACAGCTTCTTTGAGGGCTTCTTTTGCCAGTTCTAGCCCAGCAATATCTTCCCATCGTACGTTCGGTTTCTCGGATAGAATTGCGCCTAAAATTGTTGTTAGAGGTTTGTGCAAGGATACTGAAGCCACACGTGCTGACCTGAGAGAGCGCTCCGCAGTTTCTTGCTATCGGCATCGTCCTCATCGCTGTCTTCACCTTTCTTCCTTCCCTCCAATCAGCATGCAAATAACTAGAAAGCATGTAATCCTATACATACTTCGCCTTGCCACCAGACTTGCCCTGTTCCTTGCCGTTGGCACCGATCGCTCGTTTGGATTTAGTTTCCGCATTCTCAAGATGATTCTTCAACTTTTCAGCGCGATCCATATACTCCGCTGTCTTCGCACGAATCATCTCTCTATTTCTCGCATTCTTCTCATCTGCAGCGCCAAGTTTGGTCAGCAATAATTCTCTCGATATGCACACTAATGCCACGAATCGTACACAAGTTCAATTCGCATCCGCACACTTGAACAAAGAAGACTCCTACTTACATTTAAGAGCCGTCATAAAATATTCCAGCCCATTGGAGTATAGTTTATAAGCCTCCGGGAAATTCTCAGCCTGATCAGCCTGAATTGCCTTCTGCACGATGTCGATCGCCTTGCCCAGAAAATCCACGTTTGACATGCTATATTCCCCTCTAGCTGAAATCTAGTAAGATGAATTTATCCGGTATGACCGTCTATCTGACGTTGGGATAATATCCAACGCAATATGCCGACGACTGGATTTGGTGCCTATCTCTATTGTAACTGGGACGGTACCTTTGCGCAGAGCTTCCGTCTCTCTAAAATATAAAGCAAATCTCCCTGGAGACTAGAACAATACTCCACAAATCGAGAAATCCTCCAGGTACTAGGGGTAGATACTAACGGGGGATGGTATCTATGAGGACGTCTGTGCTATTCCATATGAGTGATAAGGCTCTAAGTACCCACATCTCGACATGGAGAGAGCGTAATTGCGATCGGATCTTGGGTACTTTTCAGCATGGCTCCAGCGCAGAACGCAGCACGAACGTCGCCAGTCTGGGCTTAGTCAGTTAGGTGTGCTTCCACTCCTAGCATTCAAAACAAAGAACTCCTGCAATTTAACAGCAGGTGCACTAGTACTGTCACACTCACTGTTTAATAGCATATTATTTATGTCGGTTCTACGAGTTGCGTCACTGAGAAACGGTCGTGTGCTCAACTAATTCACGTACGCATTAACAATGCAGTAAATATATATACTTTGAATCAAACGAACCCCAAGTATTTCCATCTCCCGTTTCCGCGCGTATCCCATTGAATTAAGCCATCTACAGCTTCGATGTGTCAGATAACAACTCCACAGCAGCCGATGAAATAGCAATGGAATTCCGCTCCACTACCTTCGTTTGGAAGATAATCTTTTTGCCCCCGTCAACCTTCCACATCTCAACCTTCAATGTCTCGCCCGGGAATACGTGACCAGCAAAACGGACTTTAATGTTCTTAAACATTCCGAACTTGTCATAGATCTGTTTGCCTGATATTCCAAACGTGCAAAGACCGTGTAAGATAGGTTTCGGGAATTTGCCTACCGCCGCAAACGCCGGGTCGATGTGAAGTGGGTTATAATCGCCGGACAATCTGTATATGGCTGCTTGATCTTCCGACGTCTTCACCTCCGCTGAAAAGTCCGGCGCACGCTTCGGCGGAGAGTTAGCCGCTGTAGCAGCACCCCTATCCTTCCCCTTGCTCGGTCCGCCGAAACCACCCGAACCGCGAAGAAAGACTGTAGACTCGTTGTAGAAAACTGGCTTTCCGGTCTCAGAGTCCTTTGTCTCAGTACCAGTGATAACGCAGGCGGCTTTGCCCTTGTCCAGAACTTCGATTAGACGAGCCTTGGAAACGAGCTTGCCGCCGGACATGGGAAGGGGCCAGGATTTGATCTCGAGATATTGTTCGCCATGGAGAAGCATCATCTAAACACATTAGTCTCATCCACGTTGAAGAGAGTTAATAAAGCATACCGGGTTAAAGTTGGGAACAAGCTCGCTGAAGTCGAATGAACCAGATGCACCAAAGTACGGAATTACACCGTAAGTGGGAAGGACAGTGAAATCGTCTGCACCCTCGTATACGTACTTCAATTCGGACGACTTCGCACCTATTCCGATGTTGTATAAGACAAGATCTCTAGTGTCATAACTGAATGGAAAATCCGGCCCGGTCTTGTCCGTAGTCGAGGGTAACGACGTGGATGACGACTTGTTCGACATATTCTCGAGAATCGCACCCATGCTCTCTTGTGTAGTCTTCGGGTGCGTCGCACGGCCGTCGCTAAAGTCAATTGCCTTCACCCAATTCTCCTCTAGGGCCTCCGGGGTCAGCTGCTTGTCGACAGGGAATCCAACGCCGCCCGTACGCTGCAATCTAGTATTTCCGATCCAACCAGAGCCTGTCTCGAAGATCTCGCCGGTTACAGGGGCCATATCAGAAGACAAGAGGACGGTAAGAGGCGCGACGTAGTCCGGCTTGAAGGCCTGCACTATCTCCTCCGGTAAGATACTACGGGTCATATTAGTTCCTGCATTGGGAGCAATTGCATTCGCAAGAATGTTGTATTTCTGCCCCTCCAATGCAATCGTCTTGGTGAAACCAATAATTGCGCACTTGGCTGTAGCGTAGTTGGCCTGACCAAAGTTGCCATATATACCTGACGTAGAAGTAGTATTCACGACTCGTCCGAACTTTTGCTTTAAGAAATACGGCCAAGCAGCCTTGGTAATCTTATATGTACCACGTAAATGGACAGCAATAACTTGATCCCACTGGGCATCGGTCATACCGGCGAACGACTTGTCGCGCAGGATACCAGCATTATTAACGACAACGTGTACGGTTCCAAAAGCATCAACTGCTGTCTGGACGACAGCGTCTCCATCCTCAACGGAGTGACGATCAGGAACTGCTGTGCCTTCGCCGTAGAGCTTGTTAATTTCGTTCACTGTACCATTTGGGTCACCAACATCGTTGATAACAAGCTTGGCACCCAACTTCGCGAACAGAAGTGCGTATGCGCGACCGAGCCCCCCGCCGGAGCCAGTGACTATGACCACTTTGCCCTTCACATCAACGGGGACATCGCCTTGTTTGTTGGACGGTAGCTCGCGTGCCGACTCGAGAAGTCCCATGAAATCGTTCGGGCCCGTGGGGTACTGTGGAGGATTGGACTCGAAATCCATGATCTCATTCCATCGTGCAAGGATCGACGCAGGTGTGAAACTCTCGTCGGTTTTGAACAGAGCTCCATGTGCCCGCTCCCAGCGAAGCTTGGAAACAAATCCAGCTCCAGCTTCGTAGATTCCACCAGTGTCCTCAGTGTCCTTGTGTGTGAGATACGCAACGAGCGGAACAACCCATTCAGGTTTTAGCATGCTCAAGAGATCCTCAGGCAAGACCGTCTGTGTCATTCTGCTAGCCGCCATAGGAGCTATCACGTTTGCAAAAACACCATATTTAGCACCTTCTTTGGCCAATGTCTCTGTGAATCCGACCAATCCGAGCTTTGCAGCCGAATAATTTGCCTGCCCAAAACTTCCATACAAGCCAGCCGCGGAAGCAGTGTTGATTATCCGGCCGAACTTCTGCTTGCGGAATACAGGCCAGGCAGCCTTGGTTGTCTTATACGCACCCTTGAGATGGACAAGCTGGATCAAGTCCCAATCGGCGTCTTTCATATTTTTGAACGAGACATCACGCAGAATACCGGCATTGTTGATGAGCACATGCACGCTGCCGAAGGCTTTGATTGCGGTTTCAATGATCCTGTCCCCGAATTCAACAGAATCGTAGTTTGCGACAGCATTTCCGCCTGCCTTCTTAATGTCTATTCGAACGTTACAATCGTTCAACGAATATCCGCATCCACCGGCTTGCAACCTACCTTCTACTACGAGATCGGCAGCCTTTGACGAGTGGCCCTCACCCTTGGAAGTAGAGCCCAGATCGTTAACGACAACATTAGCACCCCGAGATCCGAAGAACAAAGCGTAAGCCTTTCCGAGACCACCGCCGGCACCGGTGATTACGACGGTTTGTCCGTCAAATCGCAGCTCTTGCGGCATGGGTGTTTGATCTATATTGTAAGTGACAGACTGCTAACTGTGCTGAAAAGAAAGTCGCTGAATATTGTTGAGAGATTTGTCAATGTAGTCGCGAACAGGATGATGGCAACTTATAAGCTTCGGTATTTCTGAGAGGTATTTATCGCGTTTGTGGGGTGCGGGGTGTGAAAGTGATCATGAGCCGAGGAACGAGAGAGTGGTCTATTATGGACATATAACAACCGGCTATTTACGTCATCACATTCCGCTGAATCTGGCCCAAGATAATGATTCGGGCTAGGGTCCACTGCGATGGTCTCCCAGACGCGAGATCAAGTGACCGTCAACACAATCTGCGCACTACCACCACGATGACGGCGTGGTCATACGGTTAAGCGAATTATGGACTAAAGTCCAGCCGTAGAATCTCTAAGACTGCGTTCTCAATCTTCAGATAGCATGAACGCTCGTTCCAGTTGTTCTATGGTTGCAAAAATGTCCATATGACATCAGCTTTAATCGACGATTCTACTATGCAGTTGCGGTCCATACGTCCTAGCTAAACCTCCTGCGGCTCGTGCGGCTCAACTCAGATTGCCCGTGACAGTTCGCTACAGGCGACGGACCGCAGCAATAATAATCACGGCAAGAACAAAACTGTCAGAGTGGGAGGCACCCCAGCGATCGTATTAGAGAACGCAGTGTATTGAACGATGGAATAACTAAGCCAACGCCTGTATTGTTATAAGAGTAGTCTCTAAAATTTACATACCCGAATACGCAATTACATGAATGCAACCAAAGTATAGAGAACATGGAACCTGCAAACTACAGCGCCATATGAACGGTTAAAAGCCAAACCTGTTAGAGCCTTCACGTTTACGTAGCAACTTGCATAATCGCCTATCCCTACCAATAGCAATCTTGGCCCGCACAATAAGCACATATAGATGCAAAACTCATCTTAGGCTCTGCGCAGGCAGAGGAGGATATGCCGCAATACCACCGTTTTCGCCATCCAGCTGAACATATGAAGACGAGGATGGACGCCGCGGTGGCGTATGCGCGACATGGTGACGATGCGAATAAGAAAGAATCGAATCTGCTTTAATAGTGGAAACGCTATTATTTCGTGGCCGCAGATGCGTTGGTAGCGCCATCGCGCCATCGCCGTGCGAAAGAGAAGACTGTACGTCTTCAAACGGATTATTGGAATGACCCACAGCACCTACTGTCGCTGAGTTGTCCATCGTCGTATTTGATTGATTCGGAGTCACTGTGGTTGAATTGCTCATGCATTGCAAATTTATCATGTTTCCATCGATCGTACTGTCACTTGACGATTTCTTCTTGAGCCGCCAAAACACTGACTGGGTTGAACGGGAGCGTCTTGAGCTTCGGTTAAGAAAGCTTTGACGGCTAGTCGACCTCACCGCCGGAGCAGCTACGGCTTCAGACAAAGTTGTTGGCTGTCGGGATGAAAATATTTCTGCAATGCCCTGGAATCCTGATAAACTTCGTTTCCGGTAAGTAATTGCCGAATTTATAAACATCGATATTGTTCCCGAGACCCAAAAACAGCTTTTTATGGTATTAGTCATATTGCCAACAGATCACAGATGCAAGTACTTACGCGTCAAGTGCACACGAGACGACTATTAGATTCACCAGATGGCAAGCTGTTATGTAGGACTCGCACAGCTCTTTGTAAAGCCCAGTACACAGTTCGTCTGCGTTCGGAATCACACATGTAGTCGAGATGCCACCGGAAAGAAGCATGATGTATACAAAAATTCCTACCCAGAACACCGACATTAGGATCTGCGACATCACGAACACAAATGGCCATAGATATCCTGGCGCCTGTGTATCAATATCTATTGTACGGCCTCCGACGACCGCGTTTTCCTCGTCTTCGAATTCAGACTCGTCGTGCCGAGAGTGTGAATCAATCCCCGTGTTGCGAAAATGATACAATATTGCCACTGTCGAAACCAGAATCACTACGCTAGTAATTGTTGCCGCAGAAATCAGTATAACGTAAGGCTGTGGCACTTGTGCAGTCGTATTGTGTGCTCGGATAAGCGATATGAAATATGCGACAACGCCCAGTGGTATGATGGCAAAGACGGCCTGAAAAAAAGCAAACAAGAGGAACGACATAAACCATGCCGGGTATCGCGCACCACTTCCGTTCCCAATTGCCGTGAATGAGTGAACGCGATCCCGCGCACTATATGGGCCCGTTTCAAATTGATATGGATTCGCATTTCGCCTGTCACTGCGTCCTCTGTAGCTATAGTTATGATCTTGCGTATGTGGTGCGGTGAGGGCACTTGTACGCTCGCTGTTGTCGACGGTATTAGAGCGATGTGTGGCGGCGGCCATTAGCTGGCGAGAAACGACGAGGCCAAATAAAATGACTGTCTTCCAATTCACTTTCTGATGCACTGCGTTGGCTTGTAATTATATATCTACGGATGATAACGAAGGTGTGCGCCTGGCATGTTAGACCTTGACCAAAGCCGCACAGGTGAGCACGAAGCGGCTATGGTCGTACGTGTTCCGCATACTACGCAGCAGTCGAATGGCAGCAATATGACCGTACGCACTTCTTAGAGGATTGCGATTGTCATCCCTTCCTGCGTAATCTTTAGTTTTTACCTACAAGCCTACAATGTGCTTTTTCTAGGCAGGTGAAAGGCCAGTGCGACAAGTGCGCGCTGCAGCAAGCTAGCATAAGGCGACTTTTCTTGAACACATTAAAAACTTCCGATAAAATGAAGGAACCAAACAATCTGACTACTTGTAAGCTCAGTGATAAAGAAGAGGCCTATGACCGCAAATGCAAGTTAACGGCATTGACCGTAGTTAACAAGAATCAAGTTCAGAACAATGGGGGGCACATAGTTCGACGAAGTGCTAGCGTGGTCTTATCAATTTGGCAGAACAAAGGGCGGGGCGACTGCAGCATGACGTCGTAGCAGTCGACCAAATATCCGAGCCCTAAGCCAAACAGCACCATTAACCCTAGCCTGTCACGATACTTTTGGGAGTGCTTCTATGGCACGTTCGACAGCCTTAGACTGTGCTCATCAACATCGTCATCGTCGCCACTCGACTTAAGACGCGAGTTAGGCAGACAGATTCTTTTGCCCCGCACACGTCCCTAATTTGTCTGTATTATTCAACACAAAATATTACTGGTCCTGACCTTGCGGGCACCACTTCCGCCGACATTATACATCGATCGCGATCTGATTCCGTTGTGGAGGTCGTACTTTACAGGCCGCCTACTCGTCGATTGCTCACCATGACAATCGAGACGGGAGAGTATGCCGTCACTCGCAATGCTCGGTATAGATTACTGACAAGTTCACAGCAGTACGTCGCGTCGGACGTCGACGTTCGTCGACGCTAACAGCTTTGTCTCTCACCCTGCCCGCGTGACAATCAAGCATTGGCAACTCCGTGATCTCGTCTGCAAGACTGCCAATCCGCATGAAGTCCTTTTCGTGAGCGAACGCGTTGTCAAGAGCATGGACACCGACACCGGCAAGACTGCGCAGTGTGCCGAGTTCGCATTTGAACCGCGTTGTCTAGCTTCGGCATATGGGATCATAGCTGCTGGTGGTGTGCAGCGGGGGCAGCTTGGGATCACGTATCGACGACCAGAAGAGGATACGGCCGATGGACCTTATTTACCTGTCACGATGATCGAACTCGGTGGGTACATCAACAACTCGATCACATTATTTAAGCCAGGCGCAGTCAGTGTATCGGCGTTGGTCTGCAATAACGATCATACACTGCGAATGTTGGATATCAACGGTTCGTCACATACAGTTGTTGACACGCTGCAGCTACCTGTGCCGCTGAATCATGCAAGCATTTCGCCAGACCGCAAGTCGATAATAGCATGCGGCGACTCAGCACACCTTTTCCTCTTCCATCCCGAGGAGCGACAGCGCAGCAATGAAGAATCGAACGGGTCAACCCGCGTCGACTCGCTAACTTCCCCTAAATGGACCCAGACCGCAACTCTGGCTACCTCGGCTGATGCTGGATTCTCAACAGCATTTTCTCCATCTGGTGTGCTTTTCGCGGTGGCATCGCAGGATGGACTGGCGAGCGTATACGACTCGAGATACCTTTCAACTTCAACATCTCATACTTCGTTAAGTGCCCGAAACGCGCCTAAGCCGATGAAGTATATTGAATCTACGCGACCTCATGAAACTGCCGGTGCCTTTCGATGCTTGAAGTTCTCGACTGGTGCAGAGGACTTGCTGTTAATATCAGAGCAAACCGGGCGTGTTCATGTTGTCGACACGCGACGATTCGAAGACAGGCAGATATTGGATATCCCCAGTACAGTTAACTATCGCACCAGGACTATACGTAGAAGACGAGATAATCCTGGTAACGACAGCAGCAGCTCACCCGGTGGTGCACCTGGGTCCAGTTCCGGACATAGTGAAAGCAGCGCATATTCTCGAAGACGGAGACTGATAAGCTCGCGGATTATGGCCGAGGTTCAGTTCCAACAACAGAGAGCAGGAGGATCGTCGTTTGTTCCGCCCTATCCTACTGACTATGTTACACACGATGAGACGGGTGAGATACGTCGTCGAGGTAATGACTTCTCGAGCGATTCCGCGTTGGCCGGATATTACTATCCGACTCACGATGGCAGACGTGGGTCAGAAAGAAGCCAAGAAGGCTATAACGATGACAATGATGACGTCGAACTTGATGATGATGAGGAGTTGGATGAGGACGAGCGATATTGTGTGTTTGGCGACGTGGCTGTGTCGCGTTCGGCATCTTCTTCGTCAAGCAATATCACGGGCCGATTGACAAACTCTATGGATCCTGCAGCCCGGTTAATTCGGGAAAAGGAGATATCTGGTATTGCATGGAGCGACGAAGAGCGAGGCTCCATTATTGTGGGATGGGATAGCGGAATTGGAAAATGGACAGTTGATAGGTGGGGACGTCGCGTTTTTCCGTCTTACAAGATGCGGTAGGCTGATAGGATTACATTTTGAAGGATGGCCTATGGAGTACACTGACTATAATTTACTTTTGGTTTATTTATGGTATGTTTATTTGGTGTTTTGCTCTTGAATTAACGACAACGTGTGCATGGTGGGTGGGTAGTTATTGGCCGGAATGGTTTGGGGCGGAGATGAGGATGGAACGGAGTCATTTGGTAGTGTCTGGCGTACAGTGTTTGTGAATATGTCTTTTTTGTGCTAATCTTTCGTTATAGTCGTTGGTGTAACTATATCTTGTTCATAATCATTAAAACGTACCTTTGTGCTTTGTTGATATTTATAATTGCATGATATGTTTCAGTATATTTCTAATTCACAAGTCGTATGCATCTAGTTGATTCACTTCACGATATTGTATGTATAGAATCGCTGATGACGGATTATGATTCCTACTGTAGATCGTTTACGTCATACAGAGTTCAATCTGATTGGTTGGTTGGCAGACCCGGTTCGGCGACGTCAAAGTGATGTCGGTCTGGTTGCAAGTCCAGTTTCAATCTGGCTTATCTTGAAACTATATATCTGAACTGTCCCAGCGTGGAGCCTACTCTGAGAAAGGCAATCAGTATTATGATATTACGGGATCAATATTTTACTACCTGGAAGTATAACTGGATTGAACGAGCACGACACCTAGTAAATATGGGTTGGAAGAAGATGACGAATCACTCCGAACTTATCCGGGTTTGAACTAACTACATATAGGCGTTCCTGACTAAGAGCGCCAACGCCCGACAAGACAAACCCTGAACTGAACTGAACCGGCTCCTAATAATGACTTGCCCCGAAGAAGATGATTTTTAAAGCCCGTAGTCTCTCGGCGACAGACCAACCCACAAACCCGAACCTCATTTCTGTCCGCGGCTTGGGATTTCCGATTCGCCTTCTAGATACAAGTTACGAGACCTATTATTGCTGCGACTCGTATAGTAATTATTTATTTTTAAAAATGGCATCTTTCCTCCGCGCTACTGGAGTTGCTGCTTTCAAGGTACGTTGATGCAATGTGTATACAACGGTTCAGCGGCTCGGGTGTGACCTCGCTGGTTGCGGTGTAGCACAAGCTTGCTTGCGTGATTGATTGATTGTGTGTTCGCAAACCGCCCAGCGATTACAAACCATCATACCGATCTACTTGTTTCCGTCGCCTTGACCTTATTTCAGTCGACTGGCGCTTTTGTGAGGGCTTTAATTGACTTATTTGACGTACAGAACGCCTCGCGCTTGTACTCCTCTGCCGCAGGTGTTTCTCGGGCTTCTTCTCCCGTCTTTACGAACCGGTACTTCCTTGCCAGCTCTCTCGCTGTCGCCGGCACTGCTTCTTACTACTTCTACTCTTCAATGACTACTCCCATTTCCGCTACGTCCCCCGTTTTCAAGGGCGACTTTGTTGACCTGACCGTACGTTCAAAAAGTTGAATGGCAGACGAGAGATGGTTTCGGCTAACAATACATCTAGCTCACTCACGTCACGAAGATCAGCCACGACGTATGTGCCAAGTCCGGAGTTATCTTGCAGTCAATCACAAATCTAACAAGCATAGACCAGCATCTTCCGCTTCGCTTTCCCTGAGGCCGACGATGACAGCGGCCTAATCACGGCGTCGGCAATCCTTATCAAGTACAAGGACGAGAACGAGAAGAACATCATCCGCCCGTATACCCCCATCTCGGACCCCAGAACCAAGGGATACCTGGACTTGCTCGTCAAGGTCTATCCTGAGGGCAAGGCGTCCAAACACATTCACTCGCTCAAGCCAGGCGACAAGCTTGCGTTCAAGGGCCCGATTATCAAGTACCCCTGGACTCCCAACAAGGATTCGCATATCGTCCTTATCGGCGGTGGTACCGGAATTACTCCTCTCTGTAAGTCTAACCCATGGCAACTTTATTTGCAAAGGTCACCGCTGAGATATTCAATAGACCAGTTGATCCACGAGATCACCACTAACCGAGCCGAGGACAAAACCGACATCACGCTTTTGTTCGGTAACAAGACCGTGGACGACATCCTCCTATACGACGAACTCAAGTCGATCGCGGCCAAGGACGACAAGTTCACCGTGTACTTCACTATCGAGAAGGACGCGCCGGAAGGCACGATCCCCGGCTTCATTAGCGACGCTGTCGTTAAGAAGGCAATCGGTGACGCTGACTTAAAGACACTCAAGTTCTTTGTCTGCGGACCTCCGGGACTTTATAACGCCATCTCGGGTCCCAAGATATCGCCAGCTGATCAGGGCGAACTCACTGGTCTGTTGAAGTCTTACGGCGTCGAGAAGGAACAGGTTTTCAAATTTTAACCGCCTGCAACTATTGCTATATCTAGAGAGTTTGTAGATGGGTTTGCAGCGTCATTGTAGGAACACATAGACTCGCGATTAGAGATTCTAGTACAATTTGCCGTTATTTGCTATGATTCATAGATATGTCGTTCTCATATAAGGAGTAACTGCTGCTGGATCTGAATTCTATGTCAAGGTCCTGATGATCTGAACGATCCTGCGTAGCTCAATCTCATCAAAAGGTGCTGTCATTCAGCATCTTAACCTCAACTCATAGACTCTGGAGCGTATTTAATTGAAGTTGGGTGCATTGCAAGGCCAAGGTAAACTGATGTGGGATGCGGGATGGGATTCGCCCGCGGGATCCAGATGTCGTCCACGAGTAGTTCAGGCTGGTCTTCAAATTTCGTAACAGCCACGGAAAACAAAATTACACCAAATTTACTGAATTAAAAGAATGAATGAGTTGCTCGATCAGGTAGATATTGGCGTAAAATTAATGGCAAAATTGTTATTGTGTTGCGGATGGGTCGTCATGGCTAAGCCAAAATAAAATACGAGCACATCCCGCGGGGCTAATTATTCGCGGTGTTGCCTTCGATAGCCGGGGCCGGCATTTGATAACCCGATCACGGAAACGCTCCCGCGTCGGCGGTACTCCGACGGTCGTTGACTATATGACCCCAACCATCCCCCGCATCATGAGCAAACAACCAAGGTGGAGATCATAGTCGACAATTGATCTTGCTGTTTGGTGCGCAAGTCTAGTTGATACAAGCTACGCAGAGTTGAGACCATAACATGTCGACTAAGCATTTCGTGACAAATATCGACAAGCTCGTCCTGGACGCGCTCGAGGCGCTAACTCTCACCAACCCCGATGTCGTCTACTACAAAACAGACAAAGGTTCGTCTTGTATTTTTCGGGTCGTACTAATTTTACTAACCACGGCAGTCATCGCGAAGAAGTCGCACAATCCGCAGACCCATGTCGCAATCATCTCTGGCGGCGGCGCCGGACACGAACCCGCACACGCAGCGTTTGTCGGTGAAGGCATGCTCACGGCCGCCGCGTCAGGCTGGATCTTTGCGTCGCCTTCTGTAGCGCAAATAGTGCGTGCCATCGACGTTGTCGCTGGTCCGAAGGGCGTCCTGCTGATTATCAAGAATTACACCGGCGATATCTTCCATTTCTCGCTGGCGGCCGAGAAGGCCAGGAGTAGAGGCATTCCCGCCGAAGTTGTGGTTGTTGGGGATGACGTCGCTGTCGGTAAAACGAAGTCTGGCAAAGTCGGTCGGAGAGGGTTGGCCGGCACTGTGCTTGTGCATAAGGTTGCTGGCGCAGCTGCTGCACGCGCCGACAGCACCCTTAAAGAGGTCGTTGCAGCGGCGAAGGAGGTTGCAGATAATTTGGTAACTGTCGGAGTCTCGTTGAATCATGTGCACATTCCTGGCCGCAAAATTGAGGAGGAGAACATCATGGCCGACGACGAGGCCGAGTTGGGACTCGGCATTCATAACGAGAAAGGATGTGTTCGGTTACATCCGATTCCAAGTCTTCCTGATCTCGTCAAGACCATGCTGGACCAGTTGACCGACAAAACCGATGCGGATCGTGCGTTCGTCGATTTCGCCACGGCACAGAACGTGGTCTTGATGGTTAATAATTTGGGCGGCCTGTCGCCTCTCGAGCTCGGTGCGATCACGACCGAGGTCGTTGGGCAGCTCACTTCGCGCGGACTGCGGCCCAGTCGGTTGTTTTCCGGCACGTACATGACCAGTCTTGACGGTCCGGGGTTCAGCATCACGCTTTTGAAGGCTACCGACGCGGTCCTGACCTACCTTGACGCCCCGACAAAGGCCGTCGGGTTCACGCCCGGATCAGTCGTGACAGCAGACAGTCCTGCGCGCGTGGTCGTCGAGTCTGCGGCCCAAAAAGCAGAAACCGCGCACACGAACGGCCATGCCAAACCCAGGATACGTAAGTTTTCCGAGCATCTGTGTTCTTGCGCTATGCTTACTGACCACACTAGTCGTTCCCGCCAAATTCGTTTCCTCTGTCAAGCTCGCCTGCGAAAACGTTATCGCGGCAGAGCCCCTCATCACACAGTACGACACCGTAGTCGGCGACGGCGACTGTGGGTACACCCTCAAACGCGCGGCCGAGGCCGTGAAGTCGTTCGTCACGTCTTCGCCCGGAGCCATCTCGCCCACGGTCTCGACCCTTGTTGATCTCGCCGAAACTGTCGAGAACAACATGGACGGCACGTCCGGCGCGATTTTCAGCATTTTCCTGCACGCGCTCGCGACAGCCGTGTCCACTTCCGAATCAGTGCTGGATGAAACCGGGTGGGGTGCCGCTGCAGCTGAGGCGTTGAAGACACTGTACGCGGCTACGCCCGCGCGACCAGGCGACCGGACGCTGATCGACGCGTTGGCGCCATTTGTCGCGACACTGGCGGCTGGCGAAGGTGTCAAGAATGCCGCAGTCGCTGGACGCAAAGGTGCAGAGGGAACAAAGGGCATGAACGCTAGTCTGGGACGGGCGGTCTACGTCGACGCAAAGGGATACGACCGAGTTCCTGATCCCGGTGCTGTTGGCGTCGCGGAGTTGGTTGAAGGGTTAGCAGGGCCTTGAGGGGACCACCGGGATAGATAGCGCGAATAGACAGAATAATTATTGACCACGATCCACTTGGAGCTTTCCACAAAAAGTGGTGGACCGGTCGGCGTACACAATAAAAAAAAACTTAACCGGCGCCTATATTGTACAATAAATCATAACGTTCAAATAGGAATCGAAAATATTACAAATGAATTAACTCCAATATACCAGCCGTAGCTATGACAAAGACCTCCCACCCGATCGCTTTTGTTGCAGATATCCAAACACCGTCCTTTTGAGAATGATAACTATATCATGTAATTATACTTTAATTTGTGTTCTTCGGTTTTTCCAACTTGGGTTATAGGGGTTTCCGTATCGCAACCCCAGTATCGAATACACCCCTCATTTCGGAAACCGCGGCCGTAAAACTCTCGCGCTCGATGTTCATCTCTGGGATCTTGACCTGCAGTAACCGTTTCCAAGGAATCGCGACCCCTTGCGGCTGCTCCGGCTCGATACCTTCTAACCAACCTCTATACAAATCATGATTGTTCCACGTCGATGCGATCTGAATTCGGACTTGCTCTGGGAAGTTGTACCCCTGGGCCTGGATCTGAGCCATCTTGCGACGCATCCATGCGTGGAGTCTGTCGGGCATGAATGACGCCGCCAGACAGAGGTAGTTGTGACCGGCGAAAGGCGTGCCCGGGTGGATTTTCTGGATCGCTTCGAGTCCGGAGAATATTCGCGCCATTAGAACCGCGATTTCTGACGTGCCGCTTGGGTCTTGGATCGTACCGGTTGTTGACAATGCTGCGTACGACGAAAAGTATAATTTCCACCCGTTGAAGATGAGGGTTAAAAATCCCACTTGCCAGTACTTGTAGCATATCGGTGGCACCAACTGCCTATCTTCGACCGTGAGCGGGTTATCCTCCGGCGGGTCGACAGTCTCGAACAGCGCTGGATCGAGCGATTCGAACCACGTCATACTCTTCACCCGAAGCAATTCGATTTGACGAGTCGCCCGTATGCCGGTAACTAATTTTCGGCGCACATTTGCCGCGAATTCGCATAGCTCGGAGAATAAATTCCCTACGGCAGACATTGCGGTAAGGATGCGCCAGTCAATGTCCGTCAAAACGGTTGCCCATCTGCCGTGTACGGTCTGCCTGTGCAGCGCGTACCATTTTCCTTGGAGCACCATATTTCGCCCAGAAAACAGGGACCGCCGAATATCGATGAACCGCAGCCAGACGAAAAAGTAGATATGCAGGTCTGTCTCAAATGCAGTTTCAGGAGTGTACAAGTTCTGGAAGATGTTGAAGACCGCGTCTTGGTGCTGAATTTCATTCGACACGTCGCCAAGGTACATTTCGATGCACGACAGGATCAAAATCGCAATCATGACGTTCAGGTCGGGATGTTGAATTGCCGAATGAAGATTTTTCACACATTCTTCGTAGTAGCCAAACATGTCTTCCAGATACCGCTCGCCATATCGCAGGGCATAGTGATACGACGTGAATGCTGCGATGGCATACATTAGCGCCGGCGAGGTGTGGGCGATTGTCAATAGCCGGTCGAAAAACTGGATTGGATCGGTCGAGAGGAAATAGTGGCACTGAGTGATGTTCTTGCGATGATATCGAAACAGATGGGCAATATCGGGAGAAACGTTGGGGAAGTCATCGTAGACGCCCGAAGGCACTGGCGTCGGGCATGTTCCTGAGATCGTGCTGACTGTGTTTGGTGTCGACGTGGACGTGTTGCTGTACGGTGCCACTGGCATGTACATGCTCTGACCCTGCTCCTGGGGTAACGTTGAGAGTTCTATAGCATCCTCTGATGAGAATGACAGCTTTCGTTCTATTTCATGCTTGATATCTGGCTGGTCGTTAGGCATACTGATCTCCTCATCCACATTCCCATCTTCAGTAGCCGCTGCCGTTGTTGTCGCCGCCGCTGCTGCTGCTGCTGCCGCTGCCGCGGCTGCCCGCTTGAGCTTGCGCGCCTGATGAGCTCGCTGTTTCTTTGACATTGTGAACCGTTCGGGTGGAAACAAGCACTCCCGATCACCTTTCTGGCACCGAATACATATTGGTCTTGTCTCGTCGCACTGCTACAGGTCAGTCCATGAAACCGTCAACCGAAAATTTAACAAACGCCAACCTTGACTCTCCGTTTTCGACACGTATAACATCCCGACCGGGTTCGTTTGTGCGGTGCGTGCGATTTGTCGCCCTCAAGCTGGTCCTCCAGAGCGCTCGGGTTTTCCTGCGCGACCGAGTTTGATTCGCGGGGTGAAGATGACCGAGACGGGAAGGTCCCATCCTTCTCGGCCATCTCCACTGTATGGGGCCTGGCTACAAGCAACTTGGAGAACCGAGAGTAATAGTACCGGTCAGGTAAAGTGTTGTTGCGACGGGTAGTGGAGATTGCAGGCTTAGCTCTGCAAGCATGAACTCGACATGTGCAACAATTGAGCTGTTGACTAGTTGCAGGCCGAACACTGTCGGTGTGGAAGTTCTGGCGGATATATCTAGTGCGGTAAAAAAGCACCGGGACGAAACAAAACGGTCCTCTGCTCGGGAGCAGATGCTCTAAGAGTTTACGTGGGCACCGCGCTGGCTGTGGATTTGTACATGCGTCCCGCATTATAAGGTTTATCTGCATTAGGGCTACCCTAGTTAGGACTAGCGCATGTGGCTGAACAGAGCCGGACGCGCGGCATTGGATTGATTAGTGTAAGGTTAAACCCGGCAGCAGGTTCTTTCCACTACCGCACTGGCCACTATTGTACTGCAATATTTATTTTCTGCTGTTAGAGTATTAATTAGTATGCGAATTCAGTGCGGAATGGGAATGGCATGTAATTAATTAATCAATAGTTAGTTAACTATGTGCTTTGTCGCTGCTGGGAAAGCCATGCCGCAGAAAGTCGAAGCCGTAGCACAAGTTCGAGTTCGTCCGCCCTGGACATTTTCTCACTTAAAACAGCACCGAACAACAGTAGTCCAATCCAATAATGTCATACCTTTCTTCTACTGACATCGTCAGATCCAAACAGCATTAAGGCCAAGTTATGCTATCGGCCATGTCCGCGGACACGTGAATATGATCGACTTCACCACCCTTCAATGACACGTGCGACCCGCGCGGCTGCCATTCGTAATTGCATTTGAATTCTATCTTCAGCCCTTGATTGCATTATCCCCACTCGCAGTACGTCGAATATAACGCAGCGGGAACATTTGGAATATTAGAGGAAGCGATCGTTAGGCATTAGTGCAATTCGGCGGGGAGCTCAACTGCTCAAGTGAGTTCTCGGTTCTTGCGTTTCGGCGCTATCAATCAAGCTTTGCAATACTGCAGCAGCCGAACTCCTCGCTCAACCAACGTGAAATCACAGACCAGGTCCTAATTTAATGGCCCCGAGTCACTTGCAAAGAACGTGTGAATGCCAAAGGGTTTGGGTTGGTCTAAGCCGCACATCCATTACAGCCATCTATTGCCAGTTTGGACATCTAGACATTTAAATTACAAAACATATTCATATATGCTCATCTCTCGAGGTCAGCTACGCGGAATATCATCGACCATTAATGACGGCCTCGTCTGACCCCATTACGGTCTCGCTAGACGACCTGAAGTCGGGCGCAGCGGACAAGTACCTTCCCGACGCCTTTGGCCCTAATTCTCTCGGCATCTTGGTCGTGAAAGGTAAAATCTCCACGTTATTTTAAACACTGACTCGAGTAGCCGTTGCTGCATGCTAACTACTGCACGACCAGGTCTGCCCGCCAAGTACGCGGAGCTGCGCTCTCAGGTCCTGTTCTATTCGTCGAAACTGGCCGCGCTGCCCGCGTCCGAACTAGCTAAGCTGGAATGTGCAGAGTCGAATTACCTTGTTGGCTGGTCCTGCGGCAAGGAAAAATTGGTCGACGGGAAACCGGATACTCTGAAGGGGTCATATTACGTCAACTGCCCGTTCTATGTCGATCCCAAGCTTGAAGGGGCAGTTGTTGACGAGGGCAAATATGCGGATGATGATATCAGGGGATATGTTGCCGGGAATCTGTGGCCGCCGGAAGACGTTTTGGGTGGGTTCCAGGCGTGCGTCAAGGAATTGGTGAGTCGAAGCCGTGCTTTTGTGTGGATTGTTTTGGGCTAACAGACGACGAAAAAAGTGCACAGTTGTGATAAATACAGCTTCGTTAGTAGCGAAAGCTTGCGACCGGTACTGCCTCTCGACAATCAAGAACTACACACCAGGATACCTTGAACACATCGTCTCGACGTCGACGACCACTAAAGCTCGCTTGCTCCATTACTTTCCGCCTACTTCCCGCACTAGCCAAGATAATTGGTGCGGCGAACATTTAGATCACTCATGTTTGACCGGTCTTACGTCTGCGATGTACATCGACGAGTTGAATAGCCCAACGAAAGAACTCGCCATGTCGCCTGATCCCGACGCAGGCCTGCATATCCGTAACCGCGCTGGCGAAATAGTAAAGGTCTCTATCCCGCGCGACTGTCTCGCGTTCCAAACTGGTGAAGGTAATGTCTCTCGCAATTTGCCGTGACGCGGGGGGTTCGGCCGAGCTAACCGCGAACAGCCCTGCAAGTTGTAACCGAGAACCAATTTCGCGCGGTGCCGCATTTCGTTAAAGGGTCGAACGTGCCAGGCGTCTGTCGCAACACGCTCGCCATCTTCTGCCAGCCATCTTTGCACGAAATGGTGGGTGACGTCGATTTCGCTACGTTTGCAAAGAACATTGTGGCTTCGCATGTCATGGAATCATAGCCACAATCTGTTGCGATGGGAATCTAGTCGACAGATGCAGAATGTACATGAATATTATAGGAATACATCACGTCCGATCTCCGTCGTCGAAAACAATCTAATGTCAAACCAAGTTTCGTCGCCTTTTTCCCACACCGCCGATGCCGCCCGCCGAGATATTTCGCTTGTGAGACCAAAAAAGTAATCCTCACTCCATTCAGGCATGTCTTCGGTCCTTGAGAGCTGTTGCGGTTGGGACGACACGACGGCGTCGGCCAGTTGTGTCTGCCCCGTTCCAATTGCATTCGGTATGTTCTGATCCTTGTCATCCGTCCGGCCCGACATCTTCCTTTTGCGAGATACTGACCCGGGCGCTGACACCCGCCTTTGCAAGCCGGGTGGTCGCACCGGTTCAATAATCCGCACATCGTCGCCTTTCCTTGGTCTCTGCCTCGTAGAGTTCATATCCGCAATCTCTTTTGTAATGCTTTCTTCATCGAGCCGAATCTCATTACGACGATACCTCAACCTCTCAATGTCGTCGAAGAAGAAATACATTTTCTGAAAACAGAATTTCCCAAACAGCTCCCGCAGCGCATGGGGATGCGTGACCATCCAGTCACTCACAACGCAGGGGAACACCTCCATAGGTTGAAACAACGCGACCAGATTACAACATTCCGTGTAGGACGAGTGCCGCGAGTATGGGACTTCTATAAAAGACGGTAATTTCTGGCCTGTCGTTGAAAACATTGGAGCTTGGGTGATTATTTCGAGTGAGTCGGGCAAGCCTGGAGTATGTGGAAGGACAGAACCTATCGCATTGTCGTCTTCGGTGTTTACTTCCTGCTTGGCTGCCTGCTCACTGGATTCGTCGTCAAGTCCATCGCGAGGATATCCCGCTCCGGGTTCCCGGATCTGGGAACTAACAGACGGATGGATGTACACGACCTGCCGGCCCCGTCGTCCGTCACACACGTAGCCCCGTTCACAGGAATGAAACCTAGTGCACGTTGGATCAAGCGCCAAGCAGCCTTCCGAAAGCACTATCTTGTCCCGGTTGTCTATCGATGCAATACTGTATCCGGTCAAGCAGGGTCCGTAGTCGTACGCGGCTGCATTGCCAATCGATTGAAATATGTCGTATCGGTACTTGTCCACGTGGATTTTGGTATTAAAAGCGGACGCCAGAGCAATCCACAGGTCTTCGTAGCCGTAGGTCCAAGCATTGAAGTGGAAGATTGTGTCTGCAGGATACTTCCTGATTGCGTCTATCAAAAAATCCGTCCCTTCGGCCTGCGCGTTTGTAAGTGCAATTCATCAACCAATAATAATCGCAATGCGACACACCTTGGACGGAAAAATTGCATAAGTGGGACTCGGTCCGCAAAACGTCGTGTCAAGGTAAATACAATCCAGCTTTCTCCACCCGCGCGTATATGCTATCAAAATGGGATTCTGTGTTAGTCCTTCGAGCCACCGGCTCTCTGCTCGGACATCGCCAGTGTATAGTATGGCTTTTCGGTCACTTTCAATAAGAAACATAGTGGATCCGGGACAATGATTGGCCTGTTCGGAATCAGCCAGAGTACCAGACGAGGATCGTGAGGCATTATGCATACATCGAACAATGTCACTCTGATTTTCTGACAGGGATCTAAGTCTATTATTGTTGGTGTATTGTACGGGATTGCACGCTGACTCGTTACCACCCAAACTTGACCACGACCACAAGACGACTTACTAGTACATCGCGGCCGTTCTCGGGTCCAAGGTTGCGATACATCCTCTGCGGTTCGATTTCAACTTCATTACAAAATCTGGCCAATCTCACAGACTTCTTTTCCAATCGCAAAAGCAACTGTTTATAATTAACGTCTGTTGGATCGATCGTAGACAGGTCAAGCTGCACGCACCCTCTTTGTGGCAGGAGAGCAGTATACCACTGGCCCAATGTAATTTTCCAGCCCCTGTAAATGGTCTGAGTGGACATGTGACAGAAAGCATGCCTTCGGTGGCAGAGCTCTCGGCTGGTCTTTAAAGTAGTCGACTAAGTTTGTGTTAGCGAATGTTGAAGTTGACTCATGAGTACATGACGGATCCGTACTTCTGATTTCGGGAAATTCCTTTGGAATTCCTAAGAAGGTGCTCTGCGAACATCGTCAGCTCCATATCAGCAATCAACCAAGCAAAATAAAATTAATGACGACAGTACCATATTTTTGTGCTGCCGCAGATATTCTAGGTGAGGACCTCGCTGAAGAAACGCGAAACGCCTTGTTTACTAGCGCGATTGACGCGCCATCACGTTACCGGGGTTAGGGCCGTCGGTGATGCGGGCCATCGCAAGACTTTCGCCGGAGATCATTGATATTCGCTACCGCGCGAATAACGAGTTGCACGGCTTGTTAGATTTAATTCAGTCCAAGTAATTGCGACTGGCGCAAAGTAATATTGTGGGTGGCTCTGATCAACTCGCTCGTACGTGGGCGAGACGTCTTACAACAGAACTTTCCGTTGCTGGTAACATGACTGACCCTTGCACACTAGCCAGAAAGCTGATTACTTCCTGGACCGATGCTGCTTGGATGATTGGCATCCCCGCAATACAAATGCGTCGCGCTTGCTAACCGCAAATGTTGGCAAACGTTCATTCACTGGTCATGTGTCTGTTGGAAGTGTGCTCGCTATTCTGCCTCGACACGTATTAATGTTTTGGATTTGACTGTGACTGCGAGCTGCTTGAATTATAACTACTCCACATTCTCGCTGTGAGTCTGCTCGGCGCCAGCTGGCTCTTGCTGCACTACATTCTGCCCCTGTCCCTGCACTGAGCCGTGAGTTGGACGTGGCCGGAAGTGCGTACATCCTCGACACACACTCCAGATGAAAGCTTGCTCTCTACATGTGCCAATACGTCAGCATCTACTACCGACTATGCGACCATGTCGCCCACAAAATCGATCCTGCCACAAACCTCGTTACCGTCGTGCAATGCAGCCGAGCACTCGCAAACGGCATCCCGTGCACGGGCGCGCTCCTCAGACAGACGTTCGAGGTCGCTACCGACCTGTGCCCGACATGCTACGACAACGACGCCGTCCCGTCGCCGGAGCTGTTGTCGTGGGACAGACGAGATGAGCCGCAGTATGGGAATATGAAGGGCAGAACGGTGTATTTGTACGCGAGCTATTTGAAGTTTCTGAGGGAGGCGAAACGGCTCGAGGTCTACCATACTCATGGATGGAAAAAATGAATATTTTGTCGCTAGTTTGGCATATCCTCTAGTTTGGATGCCTGTAATAGATTGTGTCTGTTATTTACTCGTATACCTGCTCGTAGAATAATAGAGTTGACATCAGTGCAATCAATGCCATATGTTGCGCTCTATAGTGCCTTTCTCCAGCATCACCAAAATAATCAATCCACCCTCTACCGCCGAAGCCAATCTACATCCCTTCTATTTTCCTCGTCGCTCTAGCCTCCTGCACCATGTGATTTGAGCAATCGGCAAATATCGCCGCCTGTTTGGCAATGTCCCCCAATCGCCAAATTACCTCCTTGTTCCCGTCCACGAACCCATAAATACAGTACTGGACGCCGACTTCTTTACAAAACTCGATCACTGGTTTCTGCGCCGCCCGGAAATTATGCCGCGGCATGCGCGGGAAAAGATGATGCACGGCCTGGAACTGCAGGCCGCCGTGGAAAAAGTCAAACCAAGCCGGGCAGTCGACGTCCATTGTTGTCCTCAGCATCTTCTGGGCAAACGACTCTGACGCGCCCAGGTCGGCTGTCGACATTGCAAAGTGCGAGAGCGTGATCTGGACGTGGAGCGGCATCGTGACAATGTGGCTTATTAGAACGTATCCAATTCGGATCCCCGCAGACGGGAGCGTTTGATACACTAGCTTATACCCGAACCAGTACCAAAACACGGCCATTCCGACCAGTTCAAAGTATCGTAACCAGGCCGCCTGTCCCTGCCGCGGGCCTTGCCCGAGCAACAAATATTCCCATGAAAGTCGGTAGAGATTGAACCGGCCGAAGCACAGAATCGGATAGTACATCCAGTTTTGCACCTGAATCATGGTCTTCGCGACTGCGTCATATGTCAGGATGCGGTCGTAATATGTGGAGAATATGTCGCCGAAGAATTTGGTCGACACTGCGAAGAAAGGGAGATGCTGGATATCTGGATCATGGACCGGGTCGTTCGTGACAACATGATGCACGTTGTGGTTCCGTTTCCACCATCCCAGACTAAGCCCCCCAATGAAATTTGCTACTATTGTTCCTACGACGTTATCCCAGAAGAAAGAATGCGTAATAGCGAGATGGCCCGCATCATGAGCTGTGAATGTGAGCTGATGCCAAAATAAGCCAAGGAAAAAGGCCGACGTGAAGTACCATTCCTTTCTAAGAAAGTAGTACGCCAGACTAGCCAGCATGATATAGCGAATGCATTCCCGTCCATATCCCCAATACGTGCATTGAAAGTATCCTTCTCGTAACAGTTTTTGCTCGAGTTCACGGTACTTGCGTGTTATCATAAGCTGAGTGTCGTAGTCTAGCGATGGGTATTTCTCTAGATCACGTTCCACTTGCTTGCGCTCGTATGCAGCAAATATATCTTCACCCATTGAAGTCTCCAGCACTGTTGACGCGTAAGTAATGCCCGCAACCTCCTTCTTTTTATCCTTCGGTGCCACTTTTATTTGCGACACAGTTGACTTGCCCCGCGTGGTTGCTTTTGTGCTGCACACTTCGTCGTCAGACGATCCACTCGACGACGGCTCCGTTAATGAGACTGCCTCATCGATCTGGTCCAATTTCCTAAACCGGCCCCCTTGAATCGGAGGAATAAAATTTTCCCATACGCCTTCCACACGTCCGATCTGGTATTTCCTCGCGAGCACTCTCGACTCGTAAGAATGATATCTGTAGAATTAGCCAACCCGCCCAGTGACCTCAATTAGCCAAAAACCCGAGACTCACGCATTGATCTCATCAGTCGCATCCCGTCCGACCATATGAAACACGATTTTATCACCGCCCGGATGCCGTGGTAACCACTTGTCAACGCGTAACACCCTGTTCTCGTAGATAACTATAGTGCTGCCGTCAGCGATCATTCCCTCAATGGCTGCACGGGACAGAATCTCGTCTCGTGCCATTGCTACCACGCTATGCCGTCAAAGATTCTTGTACGGTCGATGCAAGAAAGCGACAACGAGAACTGAGATCAGATACTGTTCGGAATTTGGCGATAGCGGCTTAAAGAGTGAACCGACGGATTTAGCGTTTCGGCGGCCAGGGGCCGAGAATGCTGCACACAACTCCCAGTGAATGCGGCATGTAAGCAGCTCTCCCACGAACCGAGAACTTGCAGTCCGAGAAATATGACACAAATTATTATTTCCGAATCTGCTATTATTTTCGGAGATTCATGGGGCAACTACCAACCATACCTCTTTGGAACTAGCGTTTTCGCATGGTGACCGAGGCGTGGGAGCGGCTGGGTTGCCGCTTCCATGCCTAGACGCGTAACGCAGGATTGTAAGACTGGCTTGCGTCATTCTGGTGGGATGGTCAGCATTTGCTACGGCCGGTTCAACTAGAACAGTCAAAGGACCAGTTAAGCGGTGAGTGTATGCCATTTTATCGGGTCCGCGGCTGCATGCAGTCTAGGGCCACCGTACCGTCAGTCTGCCTCAGAGCGGTTAGTCGAAAACATTTCTATGTACAATTCATTACTACTATCTACAAAAATGTGGATTCTGATGCACAACTACTCATACTGGGCCGCTGCATCAATAAACTTCTGTCTAACATCCTCTATCTTCATAACCGTGGGATTTCCTGTCCGTTGTCGCAATGCCACAGTTCCATCCGACATCTCCTTGTCGCCAACTACTCCAATGTAATTATACCCCTTCTTAATGGCCTCTCGAAGGCGAAGCCCAAGCGTGCTTGATCGCTCGTCCACGTCAACGTAAAACGTACTGGTATTGAAGTCAAGTAGGTGTGCTTTGTCACCACCCGGCACTCCGGACACTTCCTCCTGGACTTTGCGCGCATATTCAACATGTCTGTCCGCAATAGGCAATATAACGGCCTGACGGGGACTTAACCACAGGGGCCACTTTCCCTGGAGCTGTTCAATAATTACCGCCATGAATCGCTCCACGGAACCAAACACCGCTCTATGAACCATAACCGGCCGATGGTCAAGCGTGTCATCTTCGCCTCGATACGCCAACTCAAACCTTTGTGGCAGCTGAAAGTCAAGCTGGATAGTGGCCGCCTGGTGCTCCTTGCCGTTGCTGTCTTTGATCAAAATGTCGATTTTGGGACCATAGAATGCGCCGTCGCCATCGTTGATCTGCCAGTCCTGGCCTGACTCCTCCAGCGCAACGCGCAGGTCTGATTCAGCCTTGTCCCATTCTTCGACTGCGCCAATATACTGTTCTGGTCGTGTCGACAACAGTAGTCGGTACGAAGGAATCTTGAAGACCTTGTAGACGTTGTCGACGAGCTTTAATGATGCTTTGATTTCGGCTTGGACTTGGTCTGGCCGACAGAAGATATGCCCATCGTCCTGATGAAACCGTCGGACACGGGTGAGACCAGTCAATGCGCCTGACGCTTCGTTCCTGTCCGAAATTAGCAAAACGCAACTAGATTTCCCTCCAGACGTACCTATGCAACGGCGAGAAATCCGCATATCGAATCGGCAAATCTCGATATGACCGTTCCGCGACTCCATAAATTAAACAATGGCCAGGACAATTCATTGGTTTCAGGCCGTACTCCTCCTTAGTCTCCTCATTGCGACCGCCAACTTCGAACATGTCTTCCTTGTATTTTTCCCAATGCCCACTCGTTTCCCATAACGATCTCCGGTAAATTATTGGCGAAACAACTTCCTCGAACCCAAACACTTTCAATTGCGCGCGCATGAAGGCGAGTAGTCGGTTGTAAATTCTGGTTCCATGCGGCAGGAGGAATACTGAGCCGGGAGTCAGCGGGTTTATCATATATAGTTCTTGCTGAGCCCCGATCTGGCGGTGGTCCAAAAAGACGTCGCCGGGGTCCTCACCATCTGCCGTCGATGGAGTAGACAGGGACGAGCACAAGCGCGTCGACAGGCGCCATTGCCGGGACTGGAAGCCTAGGCACGCGAATTTGGCGCTCCGCGGAAGTAACGGCCGCATTGGATACTGAGCTTGACTGGGTGCTGTCGAGAAGCCCAACGGATGAGAGCGACCTGGAGTCGCGCCTCTGTAAACTTTATACGTTGGGAGTCGGAGCGGCGATGTGGTCTTCGGGGCATCACATCGCGCTATACCTGCATCAAATTCAAGTATTTCATACGCCACAACTATGGTTTCGAAGCTTACATTTAAAAATGATATGTCGAAGAAGCGGAAACGCGAGAAAGCTGTAGAAGAAGACGATCTAGGCGTCGGATACGAAAGCAAGAAAGTGACATCCTCCGAGACTGCCAAAAATGAGGTCGATCACGAAAATGACGAAGAAGGATGGGTTACTGCAAAATCAAAGGATGATCTTAATGGCCCGTGCATGTTTATACTAGTAAGTATCAGACAAATTTTGTACTATAGTGATTAATAGTGATAGAACGACTCGCCGCCCGTGTGCATGTCCAGCGATGGGTCTGGTAAGGTCTTTCCGACCGTCATCAAGTCATTCGATCCAAGCAATGTTCAGCAAGTTTTTGTTCTTGGAAATATAGTCCAGTCTGACAAGTATACCCTAAAATCATACTTGGGCAAATATTTCACAGTATCAAAGTATGGAGTTTGTGAGGCAACATCGGAGGCTATCGGCCGTGAACAGGAATTGGAAATCGAGAGAAAGGGCACCGGTGACGGATGGGTTATCAGGAGCGCATGGGATAGGTATTTGTGCCTCAGCCCGAATGATGTGCGCTGTGATTCGGAATCAGTGGGCTTCAAGGAGACGTTGATGTACGTTTGATTGATCGGCGCCAAGTATGATATGCAGATGATAAACTGACGCGAAATATGTAGGATCCGCGTACAAGCCAAGTTCAGGAAACACCCAAAGAGAACCATAGACGAGAGTCAACGCAAGATACATACAAGGGAGCTCGAAGAGAAAGTAGGGGCCCCATTGGACTACGACACTGTCAAAATGCTAAAGAGGGCCTTCAAAGGTATGTACGATAAATTGCAAGTTGAAAGATCGCCACTGACGGCTGTAAATAGGGGGGCGATTAAACGAGGCGATATTGGACGTGAAGGAAAAGAGGAAGACTGATCACCGGTGTTAGCCGGTATGCTTGCAATATACGACATAGAAAAAGCGCGAAGTGTATGATATGCAAGGAAATAAGCCATCGGTGGTTCAAATGGGAATCCACAGAAGAAGAAGGTGCCTGAAGACCGGTAGTAAATGCTGTAGGCCGTATCATACGAAAGCGAAATAGCGATTTGCGGAAAGTCCCACGAGAGACCATTCTGAACATATAACTTGTGATTCAATTCATTGTCACTCAATATGTCGATATGTTACAATGACGATATACTAATGATGCATATCTACTACACCCAACTAATCATAAGTGACTCGCAAACCGACTTTCCTAAACTTTTTCATAAACTGGGAAACTACGCAAAGGCGGACCGGGCAGCAGTCTGGGGAGTGATCTTCTTTCCGTCCTAAATATAAATGAATTAATCCCAAAATAAGTCCAAGCCAATAGCTGACTACCAAGGAATAAGGATAAATACCCTGTTGTAGCGGACACGGACGGGAGGAGTTCGGACACGGCGACCCTCTCTCGAACGGACACGGACGATCTTGCTGTGGATAGCGCACGAAACACAGTAGTGAAGCTTCAAGTAAAGCTTGGGAAGAGCGTACTCAGAGTACACGGAGGCATCAGAAATATCACGAATGGCTGTTCAATATTCCGAATCAGTCCGTCATTTCACCGACTAGCGCATAAACAAACTGCTGACATACCCGCACTCTCGACAATGTTTCGGATGGTGAATCTCTTTATGCTCTTGTCCTATATGACGTATCAATTAGCAACGGCGTCGCACTGCTAAGCTACATACGCAACCACATACCTTAGGAGTGCATCGTGAGCAGTTGGAGCATCGAACAAAGCTGACGTGGCCACGTCCCTTCTTGTTACGTCCGTTGGATTGGCGCTTCTTGGGCATGTTGACTGAATATAATACAAGAGCGGTTGCGAAGGGTGTTGTTGGTGTCGAGTAACTACAATTGAATGATACTAAGATCGTAATGAGAGTCCCGAGCGCTCAGATGCATCCGTTGATAGTGTCGAACACGACCGCCGTACAAAAAGCAGTCACTCGCCAGTTCATCGTTACCCTATCCTAATTCATAGGGTTCACGGTTAGGGTAATTTTCCTCGCAGCATATCTGGCACACGTTGTGATGCTGAACAGCTGCTGAGTCAACTTTCGGGGAAGATAACATCATCAACATTTGTTTTTGTTTACGGTAGCCGGTACGGGTAACTTCCGGATGTCATAGTGCGTCCGTTCACAATACGGGTAGCTTTTCGAAACCCGCTGTTGAGAAGCCGATTTCATTAAATAAATAATATCTTTTGCGGCTATTTAAGGCGATTGCCTACTAAGGACATATCTATCTTTGGTTTGTGAAGACATCGCAAGTTGCTGTATCGCGTGTTCTTAGAGCGGTAAAGCCAATCAATAAGGCAGCGGCTCAAACTATCCGTACTCAACGCTATTGCTCTACCTGAGTGAACCAAGTTATATGTCAACAATACGTCAGCCAACTACTGCTTCACTTAGACGGCAAGCGAATCCCAGCCCTTCTCCCGCCAGTAGTCCATTTCCTCCGCCTGCGAACTTGGCTTCTCCATCCGGCCCAGCTGTTGAGAATTCCGCACTACCCATGAGCGACAGCAGGAAGAGACAGAGCCGTCGTGATGAGGTAGGATTGATTCATAACGCTTCGTATTTCGGTGATTGAAAATGTGCAGGACTTGTTAACAGAAGTCTAGGCGATTCGCCGAAAGAATGAGAGCGATCTGAACAAGAAGGTAGTAATTTCGGGCAAGAGTCGTCAAGTCAGACGGCCGCCGCCCGGAACAGTTCTTGCCCTTCGACCTAGCCCCGCTTTGCAGATTAAGCCGAACACCACGGTTGCTGAGGCCGCTCAGCTCATGTCCGCTAAGCGCGAGAATTGTGTGTTAGTTACGGACGACGATGATCGTATCGCAGGTATCTTCACGGCAAAAGATCTGGCATTCCGGGTAGTTGGTGCGGGAATTGATGCGCGTGACGTTACAATCGAACAGATCATGACAAAGAATCCTCTTTGCGCACGAACAGATACGTCAGCTACGGACGCGTTGGATCTGATGGTTCGAAAGGGATTCAGACATCTCCCTGTTATGGACGAAAATCAGGACATATCCGGTGTGCTGGATATTACCAAGTGTTTCCATGAAGCTATGGAGAAGCTCGAACGTGCGTATCAATCATCGAGAAAGTTGTATGACGCTCTTGAAGGCGTACAATCTGAACTCGGTGCGTCGCAGCCTCTGCAGATCATTCAGTATGTCGAAGCTCTGAAAACAAAAATGTCCGGTCCAAGCTTGGAATCGGTTCTAGACGGAAATCCAGCTACATTCGTCAATATTCGAACGTCAGTTAAAGAGGCTGCTCAACTGATGAAGGAGAACCATACCACTGCAGTGCTCGTTACCGATAAAAATGCAATTTCTGGTATCTTCACTAGTAAAGACGTCGTCTTACGCGTCATTGCAGCAGGCCTGGATCCGTCAAGGTGCAGCGTTGTCCGGGTTATGACGCCCCATCCTGATTTTGCGCCAAAAGAGATGAGTATTCAGGCTGCTTTACGAAAGATGCATGGTATGTCTATCCTGTGAGCAGTAATTGTGCAGATGCTAATGGGTTCAGATGGCCACTATTTGAACTTGCCTGTTATGGGGGACGACTCGGAAATCGTTGGCATGGTAGATGTGCTCAAGTTGACATATGCCACGCTTGAACAGGTACGGCAGAGTCCCTCATGTTGTATTGCGACGGGTTAGCTCACTGTTTCATTTGTAGATCAATTCCATGCAGACAGCGGATAACGAAGGACCGGCGTGGAACAAGTTCTGGCTATCCTTAGACAATGATACAGATTCTGTCCATTCAGACCACCTAAGTCACCGTGCCACGACGCCATACTCTGATTCAATTCAGCCTCCACCTTCGTCTCCGCCAATTGTCATGCAGTCGGAGTTTCAGTACGGTACAGACGTTGAACCTGGTGATTCCGCATCTCACTTCGCCGAGGAAACGGCTATAACAAACCCATCGTTGTTGGGTAGGCCAGCTGAAGAGTCGCCGTTCACATTTAAGTTTAAGACGCCATCGGGACGAGTTCATAGAATTCATTTGTCGGCATCTGAAGGCTTTCTATCTCTTAGAGAAGTTATTGCGGCAAAGTTGGGGCCGGAGAATAAGAGCCTTGGTGGACCGGGCGAGTACGACGAGGAAGGCAAGATGGTCAAGCCTGGGTTCGCCGTGAGTTATCTCGACGACGAAGGCGATGCTGTACTTGTCACATCTGATTTAGACCTGTTTGAAGCAATCCAACTAGCTCGGCGTGCTAACCTTGACAAGGTCGATATCTTTGTTCACCATCCAGATCAGGCGGTTGTTGTCCCACCGCCTCCATCGACTATTGCGTCGACGGTTTCTCAGCCGGTGACGCCAACTAATCGTGCTCCCAAGGAGAATGAGAAAGCCGTCGAAGACACTGAGAATAAGTCTGTTAGTGACGTATCGCCTGCAGCCAAGCCAATCAGTGCCCAGCCCCAATTTTATAATTCTGCTTCACCTGCGCCTCCTCGGAGGGAAGAGGCCATCCCTGGAATTCCTAACGAATTATTGCTTCCAGGAGCTCTGGTCACCTTAGCGGCTTCTATCTTGACCGTATTTTTGTTAAGTCGTGTTACTAAGTAATGTACTGCTGCGACAGTTTTGTTGTGTTTGAGAAGGTCTTGGTTAAATACACAAGTATAAAACAACGAGTTTTATATTGATTAGGAATTTCGCATGGAGTGTTTTGTATTGGACATAATATACTAAGAATTTGAAATCAGAATAATATGAAGAATGAGTTACAAAATTTTCAGCTTCTATTGGAGACAGTCACTTTATCATAATTATCGTGAGGTTGGGTATTGGGAAAAGACAGTTGTGTGAAGTAGTCGAGTCTGCAATGAGGCTCAACGTTGGGAAGAAAAATCTTCGAACTGAACAATTGGAGTGATCCTCCTAAACAATCGCTGCGGCAATCTTCCCTGCAGAGACTCCGCAGAGGGTTGAGATTGGCTACTTACTCGCGGATTTAATATAATATTGCATATTACACCTGTTATATATTTATATTTGATTTGAGCTGGTGTCCACGATGTCGAGCCTGCCGGCAGAGGCTACAGCGGCACTGCGCGCTTTGTTGCAGTCACTCACGTCATCAGACAACCATACGCGGTCCACTGCGGAAAACAGCTTAAATACGGAATGGATTTCGCAGAGATTAGATTATTTGATGTTGGGTTTATCAGAGCAGATATTGCTGTCTGAAGACCAGACGGTAAGTGGATCAAACGGCTTATACGCCATTGCGTTCTTGACCAACAGTATTCTGATGCCTAAATTCGTCTAGCTGCGTTCCTTCTCTGCAGTTCTTTTTAGACGAATCGCCGCGAAGCAACCGGACGACAGTGAAGTTTTGACGAACAGGCTGATTGACAAGCTTAGTCCGGAGGTCCGGACGAAGATTAAGGAGATTTTGTTGAATGCACTCGGTAGTGAGCAAGTGAATGACACTCGACATAAGATCTGCGACACGATCTCTGAGTTAACATTTGGAAATTCTGGTATGACTATGACACATAAACAAGTCGCATATGTAGCATGTTTTAATGGTGTATTGTTGCAGATCGCTGGCCAGAGCTGCTTGAAGTTTTGTTCCAGGCAACCAAATCGCCTTCGCCTGGTCTACGTGAGGCTGCATTCCGGATAATTGCTGCCTCGCCGACTATTATTAGCAAGCAGCATTTGCCGGCCGTTGCGAATGTGTTTCGCGCGGCCTTTGAAGATCCGTCCGATGACGTGCGAATCGGTGCGATAGTAGCCTACACGGCCCTGTTTGAGACGTTAAACAAGTCGTCATGGCCGACGCTTCAGCCCTTACTGCCTGACCTGCTGAATGTTCTTCCTCCTTTGAATTTGCCTGAAAGGTCGGAACAGCTTACGTCAGCACTATCACCACTTTTAGACCTTGCGGCATTAGCACCTAAGCTTTTCCGCCCTATGTTCAAGACGGTTGTCGATTTTGGTATTTCTGTTATTAAGAACAAGGAGATGGAGGGGACTACAAGACAGACGGCGTTGGAATTGCTCACTACGTTTGCAGATGAAGCACCGGGTATGTGCAAGAAAGAGCCGACGTATGCTACAACGATGGTGGTTCAGTCTTTGGCCATGATGACCGAAGTGGGCGAGGATGACGATGATGTGGCTACGGCCTGGAGAGAGGACGACGATCTCGATTCCGATGATGCGGACTCTACGCACGTCGCAGCTCGTCAAAGTTTGGACCGATTGGCAGTTAAGCTTGGTGGGGCCATCTTACTTCCTCCATTGTTCCAGTGGCTACCTCAAATGGTCGCGTCAAGTAATTGGCAGGAAAGGCATGCTGCACTGATGGCTATCTCAGCATTTGCAGAAGGTTGTAGAGACGTTATGATCAGCGAATTGTCCAAGGTGTTGGATATGGTTCTGCCTCTCCTGCAAGATCCGCATCCCCGTGTCCAGTGGGCAGCTTGTAACGCTGTCGGTCAGATGAGCACTGATTTTGCTGATGACCTTCAACAACAATTTGGTGCACGTGTTCTACCCGCTTTAATTCAAGTCCTTGAGTCGCCGGAGCCACGAGTGCAGGCACATGGCGCGGCTGCCTTGGTCAATTTCTGTGAGGAGGCGGAGAAGGAAACACTTGAGCCATTCCTGGACAACTTGTTGTCGCATTTGATGGTTCTCCTTCAAAGCCCCAAGAAGTACGTCCAGGAACAAGTGCTCACCACCATTGCTATTGTCGCCGACGCTGCAGAAACGAAGTTTGCCAAGTATTATGACACTATGATGCCTATTCTCTTCAATGTCCTACAAGCAGATACTGGCAAAGAATACCGGGTTTTGAAGGCTAAGTGCATTGAGTGTTCGTCGTTGATTGCTCTCGCTGTCGGCAAGGAGAAGTTCAGTGGGCTCTCGCAACAACTAATCCATACGTATGCTGCAATTCAGTCGAGTATAGCTGAGCCGGATGACCCAGCAGCGTCCTACCTCATCCAGGCATGGGGCCGCATATGCCGCGTTCTTGGGAAGGATTTCTTACCCTATCTTGGAGGTGTAATGCCTCCTCTTCTAGATGTTGGAAAGACTAAGCCCGAGCTGCAATTGATTGACGATGCGGCTGACGCCGAAAACTTTGATCAAGAGGGATGGGATCTTGTTCCTGTACAAGGTAAGCATATCGGCATCCGAACTAGCTTGCTGGAAGACAAATGCACCGCGATCGAGCTTCTTAGTATTTACGCGTCTGAACTGGGTGGCGGATTTGAGCCTTATGTGGCGCAGATTTTGAATGATATTGTCTTGCCGTCTCTAAGCTTCTTTTTCCACGACGGAGTTCGAATAGCGGCAGCGCAGGCGATCCCTCATTTGCTGTCTTCGGTCAAAGATTCAGGCGCAGCAAATACAGCCAAGCTGGCTGAATACTGGCGACAAATTGTTACCAAGTTGCTCGAGGCATTGACAAGCGAACCATTTGTCGAGCTCTTGACATGCTTCTACACCACTCTGTACCAATCCGTTGAGACCATCGGTATTCATTCTTTGACGCAAGAAGATATGGATAAATTCGTTCAATCGATCATCAGTAACATGGGTGACTATCTCGAACGTGTCAAATCTCGATCTGGCCAGGAGGAGGAATATGAGGACTACGCTGAGGAGGACAAGGACGAGGACATGCTCATCGACGAAGAACTTGTTGGCGAGGTTAATAAGGCTATTCATTCAGTATTTAAGGCGCAGAGAACATCATTCCTTCCCAATTTTGAGAAGCTGTTGCCGCTTCTAACTGAGTTTGTGGCGCGACCCGAGGTCGAATGCCGAGAATTCGCGATTTGCGTGTTTGATGACCTTATTGAGTTCTGTGGTCCCGATGCATGGAGGTATAACGAAGTGTATTTGCAGCCTCTTGCTGCGGTCCTTAATGACCAGAGTGAGTTTTGTTTCAGGTGTGAGTTTCGGCGTTACTAATCTGGACTAGGCGCTGCACTACGACAAGCCTCGGCATATGGCTTTGGTGTGGCTGCACAGTTTGGCGGTGAAGTATTCTCTTCAACTGTCGCGTCTGTTGTTCCGCATCTTTTTGCCGCAATCGGAGTTCCTGACGCTCGCAGCGACGAGAATGTGCACGCCACTGAGAACGCTAGCGTGGCGATCGCCAAAATCCTGCGGTTCAATGGTTCTCAAGTCACAAATATCGATACTGTGATTGACGCCTGGATACAGACTCTTCCGATTGTGAACGACGAAGAAGCCGCACCATATGCTTACTCCTTCTTGGTGGATTTGATTGAGCAGCAGCATCCAGCTGTACAGAAGCATATTCCACATATAATTGACAGTGTCAAGAAAGCGTTAGATGCTAAGGCATTGCAGGGCGCAACCGCGGAGCGTGTCATTCGTGCGGTGCAAGGTTAGCTTATGAGTTTCCTATGCATAGATAGACTAAAGACGAGAATTACGTGTAGTTGTAGATTGATTCCATTCCTTTACAAGTTCTTTGTCTTTCTTCGTCGTTGCTTTCGAGCCTCTTTGTATGATTTCGTTGGTATTTGTTTTGCACGGGTCACTAAAATTGGATGTGTAGTGTATGTAGCTTGTAATTAATGAACGAGCAGTCTGAGTTTATCTAAAGTTTATCTAATCGTACTACGTCACCTTTCTCATGACCGGAGGTGAGCGAGCGGTCAAGGTTAGGGATAATCTCAAGCTGCCCAGTGCTGGTCGGCCGGTTATTTTCTATTGCAGTGAGCACTACAACCGCGCATCTCGATTGGGGATGATATTATGCATTTGATTAGGTGCTATATTTTGGTATCACTATGTCTGTGTGTGTAATTTGTACAATTGATTGGTTCCTTTAATAGTGTAATTAGCAGACCAGGAATTGGACTTCGCAGTGGAGTGTATGTTGCCGATGATGCGGGACTGATTTGCTTAGTTCAAAACAAACCTCGGCTCGGCTATTTCATGCAATTAATTACTCTGGCGTTACACAGATCGGATGCTGCTGTCGCCGACGCGTCCGTCGCAGCGTTTCCGCGACGCGTCAACAACGCGTCCCTCTCTCATCCACAATTCGCGAAACACTGAACGTCCACAGTGGCCCAGCTGATATGGAATCCTGGAGACAGCGCTTTTGCCTCCTCCAGAGGGTTTTGCCAATAGTGAGTGGTTGTTCGCGTCATTGCGGATCAGCAATCCGACACTGCCGGCTGCAAGACATCTCTGTACTCCAATTCACCGTAACACGATCGCGCTCGGAGGTCGATTCCGCCGTAGACAACAAATTAAGTAATTCGAATGCTGACGGCGCCGCCAGCTCGCAGCTTCTGTGCTTCTCGTCTGGCTGTAAAATGTAAATATGGCCATCTTTCCCCGCTGCTACTGCCCTCTTCCTCACTTCGTCTTACAAGAACATAGATTCCAAACTTGACAACGAGAACCAAGTCGCCTGGCAAGCGACACAGTCTGCAGAGAGCCAAGAGGGGAGCCTGTAACTGGCTGAGATCCTCTTCGATCACAAGGGAGTATACTTCTGAATTCCTACAACCTGGTCATTTGGCTAACATTAATTGGCGATGCGTACTCGACTATAGGCACGGGGGATAAGAGGAGTAGTCCTGACAGACTCCTCTTTAATTGATTCGATATGCTGATTCGCCTCGAACAAGGTGAGTCCAAGGATGGCGATATCCAAGCTACTTGGACACTACCAGTTCGGGGACGCGTACTCGAATGTGGGCGAGGACAGCCTGGATCCGCATTAACCCTAACCCTGCATTTTAAGAGCCGCCACAGTAATTGCTGTGGCGCGCTTTGAGGCTCGCTCCTTCTCGGTCTTCCGAGTTGCATGACTCTAGTCAAAAACGAGTGGTGTCGGTGGTTGTCATCGTGTGCCGTCTCGTCAGACACATCTGGCCGAACTTCGCAACTCCATATTGCGAGAGTATCGGTAACTACTTATTTGGAGTAATTTATAACAAATATCCCACCAAGCAACGGTTATTCGTACTCTCGGGTGCGCTGCTGCAGCCAGAAAGCCAAATATTCCGGCTGTGCATGTGCTAGGTTAAACGTTCACGGAGTCGTCGCGGTATTGACCATTGTCCAAAGTTACGCGGACGCAGGGCTAATCTCTTTCGCCTGTGGTCAGATTGGCTCATTTAATTTTAGTCTGGAGATTCCTTGACGGTGAAAGACTGACCGCCGAAGCAATTCTAGATAACTGGCTTGGCCAACATCCAAGCCTCCGCTAGAGTCTATATATGCGAACTCAGAGCTCCGACTGGCTTGACGATGGCTGATTTTGGAGGTACGTGGCATTGATCGCATGATTCAACTGGCGCGGGCGTATGATATACCGGCAGTGGACGTTGGCGCTAATTAACGATCTGACTTAGGATTTCCCCAAATCTTGTCACTATTCTATGCTACGTTCCATCCGACAGAGGGAACTAAAGTGCTCTACCAGGTGCCGCCGGGAAGTGTAGTCAAGTCGACAGATTCATCAGCATTCAATGTCCCTTTATTCGACTTCGAATCGATCAACAGCTATATCATTCCGAAACCCCAGCTATGTAATAAGTTGTTGACACTAAGGGTGAATAACTACCGGATAGTCTCTCATCCGGTTCATATCTGGGGCTCAACTTACGCTCGTAATTCTTTCCTTTTCAACTTTTGCTTTGTCTTCCACAAGAACGCGGATGTGTCAGCTTACAACCCGGTAGTGAGGAAACTATCAAAGATGTTTCAGGCGTTAGAAGAACAGAACAAGTTTCTATCGTCGTCACTAGTGAATGAGGGATTGAAGAGCATAGTCGATCAGATATTTGAAGATCTGAACAACTATTGTGAATGTTTCATCCCGATCGACGAGGCAAATAGGATAAACATCAAACTATTTCCGCTGCATCGGCCACCGCCTCATATTAAGGCATTTCACGTACCAATTAGCACAGTCCAACTGAAAGCAGTAATGGACGTGAACTGGGATCCTACCATGGAGAAGGTATGTGGTGCAGTTATTTCTGGCTATAGATGGTCTGACCTGTGGTGAAACAGATTGTAGAGTTCATAGACGGCATTAACTCGGTCCGCAAGATTGCCGAACTCGCTGACACAGACTATGGTTTGACAAGGAAGTGCATCCAGCATCTCATGTACTATGGTTGTGTAATAGTGGTCGATATATTTCAGTTCAGCAATTCTTATGCGTGCACTCCGGATATTTCTGCGCTTGCGGAAGATGAACTTATCGGCGAGGAATGCCAAGCATACGTGGCCTCGCCTGGAGCTAAAAAGCGAAATGTGTGCGATCTATTGGAATTGTATTGTTCACTGCACAGCGGTCAGACAGTCAGGGAGTGGTACCTTGCCAATCGGGAACAACTGCGAGGCATCGATATTAGACGATTCATATCTTTCGGCATCATAAAAGGCATTATATATCGTGTAAATGTATTTCCGGTGTTGGAAGATAATAGCGTGTCAGCCGTTGATCCAACGGATAAGCGGCTAGTGCGATTAACCAGCAAGACAAAGCATTTTGATGATATTTGTACAGATTTGCAGATTTCTCGGGAGCAAGCGTTGCGATCGCTGGAGAAATATGGGGATGTGGTGTTGGTTCTGGCATGATTTGTTCGGGCGTTTATTGGTTGGATTTAGGTGGTGTTTTGAGTTTGGGCATGCTCTGTCTTGTATTGTACATAGGTCATTTCTGTCAGTATTTTAAGTATATACATTGAAGGTCTGATACCAAAATTACCGCCTATCCGTAAGAATGTCCTGGTTCTTTGGCGTGCTTTCGACTAACAGTTCGCGCGGACCAATGCAGAACTTGAGGTTGGGCATGGCAATCATTCTGGCTAATTCAGGATCATGCAGTACCGGTAGTGTGAATAAATCCAGACCATTTATTACTCTAGCCTTAGCCAGAAAGGTGCGCTCGACAGCCGGCCCGAATTTGCTGATAGTGTTGCGGTCCATGTCGCTGAATGGTCTAATCACTACTGGTTTCGGGGCCGGCCCATCTTTCTTATTCTCCCACCGTAATCGAATCCACATCCGACCATCCCACAGCTTCCAGTCTGACCAACCCGAAGGCGGCACCATCACAACCACTGCCGGCTGATTAAATGCAGGAATACGCTGTCGAGCAAGTGTCCAGTGATGCTCAACTACTTCTTCTTGTTTTTCTTCCTTGACATTTGGTCGGTTGACTTTCAAGCTAAACCGGCTCTTCGCCATTTTCTCTGACTGCAACTTGTGTGCCCCAAATGGCGACGCCATTAATTTTTCAGCATTAGGCTCTGCATTCAAATACGCCGGTCGCACCCGTGGACTTCGAGTGACTGTTTTGGTGCTGTGCGTCCATTGAATATTCATAAAAGTGAATGTGGTTTCTGTGCGATTCAATAGCTTAGTCACGACTTCTCTGTAGCGGCGACTAGAAATATCGCTGAGGTCAAGTGGAGTGACCATGTTCACGAGCCTCTGTATAAATGATGCAAGCGAATTGATGTCCATCCCTTCATATGCCTCTGAGCGCATTTTCCACACAACAGTCATTGAAGGCCTTGAAAACCTGATATTGCCGTTATCCACTTCATACTTGAATAGCCGCAAACCGGCACGATCGGCTTGCCGTCTTTTATCGGACAATCTCTCACATAAGGGCGCAAGGTTCTGGGGACGTAATGCTAGTGGTAATTTTTCGGGCTGACTAAGAAGGTACCGAACTGCATTGCGCTTGGTGTAAGTTGGATCGTGGTTAGTCATATCTTCAAACCACGGAAGCTGGGCTCCAAGGCATGTGGCTATTAATCGGACCTATTCTCGTCAATTTTCATTATTCGAAACTCTCATTCAATGTTTATTCACCTTCGGCTCCAGTAAAAGTGGTCTCAATATTTTGACATGATGGCCACCGTACGTCGAATGTCCCTCAGGGATCCAGGACACTCGTCGCATTCCTGCCATTCCCCGGCTCGTACTACCCCTCAGTAACCGCATAATAACCGTCTCAATTTGATCGTCAAGATTATGTGCCAACAATAAATGCTCAATGCGATTCTTTACGCAAGCCTTTGCCAGCGCACGATATCGTAGCGTACGTGCCGTACGCTCTATCACATGCGGTGACTTGTCAGCGTATTTCCAGTCCAGCTCGAGGACCTCATGGCGAATGTGTGCATCCGGATCCTCGAATTGAGTCGTTAAGACATTGGAGATCGACTTAGCCTCGGCAGAACTGTCGTCACGGAGTTTATGGTCTACCGTGAAGGCGAAGACCGTGGTGCCATGTTCCCGGGCAAATGCGTCAGATAGGTATGCCAGGCACATTGAGTCCACGCCTCCAGATAAGGCAATCCCTGCCAATATGAGAATAAGCTCCTAATGATGCGATATAACGATAACCCACCAAATGCTCGCGGAATCTTGAAATCAAAAAGTCGAAGTAGTGATGATGCAAACTCGGCTTTCTTAATCGGCTTCACGTGTTTTGCTGCTGCCATTAACGGCCGCATGGTTACGTCGTAGACCGACATGATCATGCTCCAATTCGCTGTGGCTGGTGGTCTGTTAGCAGCAATCCGGCACTAATTTAGAATAATCGAGCGTTGATCCAACATATGGTTGCATTTAGCACCGACCAGCGATATCTTGGACGTAATGGCACTGCAACGATATGAGATAATGCGGTTTATTCTGCGTTTCGCGATATTAAGGCGGTTATTTGATCCGCAACGGTGATAAACGTACTAAGTTTCAAGGGTGCTGCGGCTCTCGCAATTGAGCCTCACAGATGACTTGCAACCTTAACGAAACGATTAGATCCAAGGTTGTTCCTACAATCGCCAATTCCCTGTCACGCTCACATTCCGATATGATCTCAATTCACTTCTAATAGAAGAAGGAATATGCAGCAAAATGGTTAACATCGCAGGACTGCAAACGCTATTGACAATCCTCGCTCCTTTTCTATTACCGCAGATTATCGGTTTCGTTCAACGTTTTCGACCGGGGCGTTTTGCTGGCAATGACAACCAGACCAGACCTGTATCTCTTTCTGGAACATATATGACCATAATTTTCGTATATTTCTTTGCTGCAATATGTCATCTTGCCCACGTTGCCGTATTTATGACAAGGGATCCGCAGAGCGCGTTTAACAACAACATATTTCAAATCACTGGCTTACCAATCCTTACTCCCACGGAAACAGTGGACGCTAATTTAGTACGACTTGGAAGACATACAGAGTACACGGAGTTTTTACTCACGAAATTGGCGTCACCCAAGGCGAGAGCAATATATGCATCATTTGGCGATGCCATTGCAGAGTGTTCTTGGTGTTCAATTGCGAACGATAATTCGTACCGGTTGTACGTCCTGCCGACGTTACTATGGCCATTCTTCGCACAGATTGGTATAATTGGAGTTACCACTGCTCTCGGCAAGAAATTGAATGGTATCAGAGTCCCTACAACTGTCGTTCTTGTTATCGGAATGGTGTATGTCATGTGGCGACTGTTGAAGTTTGATCCGTCAGCGAATATCAACACGAGGGGCCGAGTTATGATGCAGTGGCTTTTGGACGACTTGCTAAAACAAAGGGATGAGATATTGGCCACATTTGATATTGTGCTCGCGGGAATTACATGGCTTGTTGGAACGAATCGATGGCTGCTGGAAGATGACGCTGCCACGTTTGTGTCAGAGCACGAGACTATTACTCACAATTTCCTTCAGCTGGAACGGAAATTAGACGAAGTCCTACAGAAAGAACGAAGTGCGAGTTTGGTGAGAGGAGCCATTATTAGTGACGACCACTTGCGCAATCAACAGTCAAGGTTCTGGGAGGACAGAGCCAATGAGGAGAAGAAGCTTCTAGAGAATGACGCTGTTAAGGCGGCATTGAATGAGGCCCGGAGAGTGGATGGATATGATAGATTGAAAGACGAAGCCGGAAGGTATTCAGAAGCGATAATTGGGGTTAGTAAAATTAAAGTCAGCGTGTAATTTTTGGTGTATATAGATTGTAGAACCTCGTCCAAATGTGACAGATATTTTACACTAATATTACATGATATTACATGACAAATATTACAAAAATTCGATAAGCACAGCCAACATGTCTGCCAGATCGGTTGCTTCCTGCCGTTGCTCTCGTTCTTCCTCCAGCTCACTGCCGATATCGCCGTCCACGGTAGTGGGTGTTTTGGGCAAAATGTCTTGGCGATAGTCTTCCAGCGTCGTCTTAATATCATCTAAGCTAGCTTTCGTCTCTGCTAGCTTCTTCACAATATTGCTCTTAATACCCAAATCACCTTCATCATCCTCTGCGACAAGCCACGCGACGATAGTATCAATAAGCTGCAACCTAAACAAGCCGTTTTCAAGTCGCTGGATATACCATTCCGCGTCTCGTGCTTCCAATTCAGTTTCCCAATCTTCGAGATCCTCATCTCGTTTTGGTCTTGTCTTCATAAACGCCGCACGCTCGGCTCCATCAATAATGTCTAGACGGTCTATCCGTTCGATTGTAAACTCGCGGAACAACAATAACCGATTTAGCTTCTCGAAATCCTTCTCGACGAATCGAGCAATCAGCTTAACTTTCTGGGGCGATGAATCAGGCAAATTTCGGAAGAGGGAAGCTACAATTCCGAGAATAGCATCCAGCGAGACATGTGAGGTACTGTTCTTTTCGCGAGCCGCTGATCGGTGATTCTTTACATCTGCAAAACGTGACGACACGAACAGTTTGAAAATGAGCGGAAGGCCATCATTATTCACAAAGTCTGTGGCTAATTGCGACGACGATCCAGATGAAAGTGCATAATCTAGAACTTTAACGGCGCGCACTTTGCCGTGCCTACCTCCATTCTTGACGAACAGAAGAAGCAAATCAATACCTTCGTATTCGAGGAGTTTGTCCTTGCCAGCAGGATCTTGAACTACTATAGCCAAAGAATCGAACACATTTTCAAACATTTCCATTTCTTCGGGCTCTTCTACTGGAGGATCGAAATGACGGTAACCAGCCAATATCCGGAGCAATACGTCGACGCCCGAGAGCTCACCAAGATCTTTGTTATTATATTCTTGTTGACAAAAATGCATACGAGATATTGCGGACTTTTGAAGAATAATTGATAGCACCTCTGCAGCGTATTGCTTATTCTGAGAGACTGGCTTTTCCTTCATCAGAAGGCGTTGCAGAATCCAAGGCAATAGACCGGTGTCGCCACTTTGCCGCTTACTGCTGTTGTCGATGAATAGAACGTCTGCCGTCTCCTGGTAAACTGTAAAGTTTTCAATCACATTAAGTATTTGGAACACACCCGCCCTTTCAGGTTCTTCATCCTCGTCTTCGTCCGGCGTCTTTTCCTCACTTGCACGCGCACGTCTGCCGTCGTCGAGCCGAGTAATGTTTGTGATCAATGTATCGAGCAGACCAGCATCAATCGCGCCGCTTAGCAAAGCCTTCAAATCCACATCTTCTGCTTGTGTATCTTCATCCGTGAGTTCTTCTAGCACCTGGACAGCATCAACCACTATATCTGAATTCTCGTGCGCAAACAGGTCTCCAAAAATCTTCATTCCATCATGCTCAACGAAGGACGGATACAGCTTCGAATGTTCGGTTAGAACTGACAAGGACTTGATTGCTCTGTCTAATTCCTCTTCCGACTCTAAAAACTTCTGAGGCTTGTCATAGAACTTCGCGCGAAGCTGGGCGTTACGATGCAATAGCCGACTGAGTTTAGCGATATGGCGACGCACCCATCCCTCATCATACTTTTCATCTTCCACTTGATCCTCATAATTGTCAACATAGTCCAAAACCTCGCGTTGCTCGTCAGTTAGACCACCGCCAAAAAAGCGCCCTCCTTCGTCGTCTTCTAGAGGTTCCTCGGGTAGTAAATCTTTCGAAGCAACTTGGCCGTCAAGATCATTGCGACCATGGGGCGAACTTGCACCACTTTGTTCGTTATCGTCGTCTAAACCACCCTTATATCTTTTGACTTTGGTACAGTATTAGCAAGCCTAGTCTCTGTTAATAGCGTGCAAAATAGTATCTTACCCAGATTTGAGAGGTCATCCAGCCGCCGCTTCTTTGTGGCCGAACCCTCAGATTTCCGCGACTATGACAGTTAGGTAAGCTAATGCAAAATAAATAACAATCATTCTTATGACATACGTTGAAGATTGAATTTACGTCCGTCATGGTCAGTATTCCTTGCTGGTGAGCTGCCTCTCATTGTATCTTCCACGGTGGATGCTCAATGTTTGACCTTGGCAATTGCTTAATGGATGCGCGTAGTTGTCAAAACGTTGGGTCTGGTGCCGTCTAATGTACGAGGCAAAAATATAAATATGCCCGGCCAGGGACAACATCAGCGACCTCCTCATGCTGACGCTAAGATCAGCCATCGTATACGACCATCATTCTAGACGTCGACTACTTGGTGTCCTGTTTTCAGGACTATAATAGCATCCAAGCAATTGATTTACTAGGTTAAGGTTTTTGCTTTGCGAATTTGCAATCGAGACGGTATGAATACGGATGATGAATATATCCCTCCGACGGCCAATCAGCCTGAGCAGCCGTTGCCAATAATAAAAACGCGGTTCCCGGTGGTACGTGTATTATGTTGAAGACGGAAAAAAGGACGTCGTGGCGGTAATTTATGGTATTCTAACGAAACGTAACTAGGCACGAATAAAGAAGATCATGCAAGCAGATGATGATATCGGCAAGGTCGCCCAAGCAACACCATTAGTGGTAGCCAAAGCACTCGAATTATTTATGATTTCTCTTGTACAAGAATCTTGTAATCAGGCTCGCATGCGTAATGCAAAGCGTGTATCTCCGGCACATTTGAAGCAGGCAGTGTTAGGCACTGAGCAATTTGATTTTCTCGCTGAGACGGTTGGAAAGTATCCAGACCCTATTGCTCTGTCAGGCGACAAGGCGGAACCTGGAACTGGACCAGGGCGAGGACGAAGGAGAAAGGTTGTCGAGTAGACTGTTGGCGTTGTATGGGACTGGGGATGTCGGAGCGGCCTGTATTATAGTGGTGGCGCTATTGGAATTTGTGGTTTTCGGCGGACGATGTATGACTAGAAACTGACAATATGTCAAATGTATATGTGGATGACTTCCTATATCCTATTTTGATACTCTCACTACTGTAAGATATGTATGTAAAGAGACAATGGAATCTTGTACTCAATAGGCAGGCTCCCGTTGTAATTGGAAGTAAATGCGACCCAACATACTAGATGAGTAATTGCCGAAATTGGACGAGGAACAGTCTTATGTCATAGAATGTCGTGCTGGTAGCCTGGTGCCATTAGACCAATAAGGGATCTATCTGCGTTCGAGCCCCTAGGACTTGGTATGCAAGCAATTAGTAGTGGATTGCTTAATAAATGCTGAAAGCTCCCCATCAACTAGTAGCATATACCAACTAGTCCAGGACACGTAATAATCTTGCGTACATGCCTCAACGCAATTGCCAATCGGTTGATAACAGGTGCAGATGCGGCTTTCCGGTTGCCGGAGATACTTTGGAGAACAAGGAACCCTAAAGTGTGGCGGACGGTATGCGTAAGTTTAGGACTGCGCGTATAGACCGTACCGGTCACGCATTTTGCCGTTCCACTGTGAATCTGAATTTCCTCCGCAGCTTCCCTCACTCACTACCTCATCCTCGATCTCGATTTTGATCCCGTCTCGACACAACCCTCTCGCTCATTACTGAATTTTGTTGTTTTTGGTATTATAGATAGAGGTTTCGGCGAGAAAGAGATAGGCGGCTCCAAAGAGCTGGGAAAAACTACACTCGAAGGTTTATTCCTATTGCTGCTATCAACATGAGTGGCGTATTGTTTCCGTACTCTTCGGCTCCGCTGAAGACGGTCAAGGAGGTGCGTATTTGATGGAAATTGAACTATGTTGCTAAAATAGTGGATATTTTGATTGATTGGATGTGAATAAGTGCTAATAATGATTACTGCAGATCCAGTTTGGAATTCTCTCGCCTGAGGAGATCGTAAGCGCCACCCGATCTCATCACGACGTTTTGGATTACAACATCTAACTGAGCATGCTAATATTGTGATACAGAAAGCGATGAGCGTTGCAAAAATCGAGTATCCGGAAACAATGGATGAAACCCGTCAGCGTCCTCGTGTTGGTGGTCTTAATGACTCTCGCCTAGGGTCTATTGATAGGAACTTCAAGTGCGAGACTGTACGTTATTTTGGGCAGCATTCACATCAGCAATTGGACTAAGCAGAAGGGAACATTTTTGAAGCTTACAAGTTTATGATTTATAGTGCGGCGAGGGCATGTCTGAGTGCTGCGGTCACTTCGGCCACATAGAGCTTGCGAAGCCGGTTTTTCACATTGGTTAGCTTAACCAGTGATTGTGGAAACAAGGAAGCGAAATGTTGTGGCTAACGTAATATTGCCATGCAGGGTTTATCGGGAAGATCAAGAAGATATGTGAGGCTGTTTGCTTTCATTGCGGAAAGCTAAAGCTTGACGAAGTGAGTATTCACAATTTACTTGTTGCCTAATTTTGAAGACTATGGAATTTACCATGTTGCGAATTTTAGAGCAACCCAGCATTCGCCCAAGCCATCAAGATTCGAGATCCGAAGCGCCGATTCCAGGCCGTCTGGTCCCTTTGCAAGGGCAAGATGATGTGCGAAACCGATGCTCCGAACGACGAAGACGAGGATTTCGGCGAGAAGAAACCAAAGAAGTTCGCGCACGGTGGCTGTGGTAACGCCCAACCTACAATTCGACGCGATGGATTGAAATTGTGGGGTGTTTGGAAGAAGGACAAGCACGAGGAATTGGACCAACCCGAGCGTCGCCAGCTTAAGCCTCAGGAGATTCTCAACGTCTTCAAGCATATATCTGACCAAGATTTGGAGAGGTTAGGATTGAATACCGACTATGCGCGACCTGAGTGGCTTATAATCACCGTGCTGCCCGTCCCTCCGCCTCCTGTCCGTCCAAGCATTGCAATCACTGAAGGTGCCCGAGGAGAGGATGACTTGACGTACAAGCTTGCCGATATCTTAAAGGCAAATGCCAATGTCAGGCGATGTGATCAAGAGGGTGCGCCGGCTCACGTTCTCAATGAGTTTGAGTCTCTCTTGCAGTTCCATGTGGCTACTTATATGGACAACGATATCGCTGGCCAGCCGCAAGCTCTTCAGAAGTCGGGCCGTCCTGTTAAGTCTATTCGTGCTCGTCTAAAGGGTAAAGAAGGGCGTCTTCGTGGCAACTTAATGGGAAAACGTGTCGACTTCTCTGCTCGAACGGTTATCAGCGGAGATCCAAACTTGGCTCTGGATCAGGTTGGCGTCCCACGCAGCATTGCGAAGACATTGACTTATCCGGAGATCGTTACGCCATATAACATCCACAAGCTGACACAGCTTGTAAGGAATGGCCCGAATGAACATCCTGGCGCCAAGTACGTTATCCGAGATACTGGCGAGCGTATCGATTTACGTTATCACAAACGTGCCGGTGAAATTACGCTTCAGTACGGCTGGCGTGTTGAGCGGCACATTGTCGACGATGACCCGGTACTGTTTAACCGGCAACCTTCATTGCACAAGATGTCTATGATGGCTCACAGAGTTAAAGTTATGCCATACTCGACGTTTCGTTTGAACTTGTCTGTTACTTCGCCGTACAATGCTGACTTCGATGGTGATGAGATGAATCTTCACGTACCGCAGTCTGAAGAAACTCGAGCTGAGCTGACTCAGATTTGCGCGGTCCCTCTCCAGATTGTGTCGCCTCAGTCCAATAAGCCTGTTATGGGTATCGTGCAGGACACGCTTTGCGGTATTCGCAAGCTTACCAAGCGTGATAATTTCCTGAGTTTCGACCAAGTCATGAACGTACTCTATTGGGTGCCAAACTGGGATGGCGTTATTCCTCAGCCGGCGATCCAGAAACCGAAGCCGCTCTGGACCGGGAAACAGATGCTCAGTATGGTTATTCCGAAGGGTATCAACTTACAGCGTTTCGATGACAAGAATACGTTGCTCAGTGTCCGTGACAACGGTATGATGATCGAAAATGGTGAGATCATGTACGGTATCGTTGACAAGAAGACGGTTGGTGCTACAAGCGGTGGTTTGATTCACACTATCATGCGCGAGAAGGGATCCATCCCTGCGCGTGACTTCATCGGTGGCACGCAAACTGTTGTCAACTACTGGTTGCTACACAATGGTTTCTCGATTGGTATTGGCGACACGATTGCGGATGCAAAGACTATGCGCAATATCACGAACACGATCGCACAGGCTAAACGTGAGGTGCAACAGATTATTTTGGACGCTCAGGCCAACAGGCTACCCCCAGAGCCTGGTATGACTCTCCGTGAATCGTTTGAGCAGAAAGTCAGTAAAGTCCTCAATACTGCTCGTGACACAGCTGGTCGATCTGCGGAGACCAGTTTGACAGATGCCAACAACGTCAAACAGATGGTCGTCGCTGGTTCGAAGGGCTCGTTCATCAACATTTCGCAGATGTCAGCTTGTGTTGGGCAACAGATGGTCGAAGGGAAACGTGTTCCGTTCGGTTTCTCATACCGTACGTTGCCCCATTTCACCAAGGACGATTATAGCCCTGAGTCTCGCGGTTTCATTGAGAACTCGTACCTGCGTGGTTTGACTCCCCAGGAGTTCTTCTTCCACGCTATGGCTGGTCGTGAAGGTATTATTGATACTGCAGTCAAGACAGCCGAGACTGGTTACATTCAGCGGCGTCTGGTTAAGGCGCTGGAGGATGTGAGCGTCAAGTACGATGGAACGGTCCGGAACTCGCTCGGTGATATCCTCCAGTTTGTGTATGGCGAAGACGGTCTCGATGCCACGTATGTAGAGAAGCAGAGCATTGACTCAATGTCGGGATCGAACGACAGGTTCGAGCAGCGTTACAAGATTGATCTTATGGACACCATGTGGTCGCTCAAGCCATCATTATTGGAGTGCGGTAATGATATCATTGGAGATGTCGAAATTCAGCAGGTATTGGACGAAGAGTATGAGCAATTATGGAAAGACCGCGAATTCCTTCGGGAGTTTGTGTTTAAGAACGGTGAAGACGCCTGGCCCTTGCCGGTCAATATTCAGAGGATTATTCGCAATTCGCAGCAAATTTTCCATCTTGACAGACAAAAGGCAAGCGATTTGACGCCAAGTGAAGTCGTGGAGAAGGTCCGGGAGCTGTGCAACAAGCTCATTGTTGTCCGTGGCAAGGACGCTGTTGTGCAGGAAATTCAAGATAATGCGACGACTTTGATCCAGTGTCTTGTCCGGTCGCGCTTGGCTAGCAAGCGTGTGTTTGAAGAGTATCGCTTGAACCGGGTTGCGTTTGATTGGGTTGTGGGTCAGATTGAAGCGCAGTTTGCCAGGGCGGTTGTTGCCGCCGGTGAGATGGTTGGTGTGATTGCGGCGCAGTCGATTGGTGAGCCGGCCACGCAGATGACATTGAACACGTTCCACTACGCTGGTGTCTCGTCCAAGAACGTAACTCTTGGTGTGCCACGGCTGAAGGAAATTCTCAATGTGGCTAAGAACATCAAGACTCCTAGTTTGAGCATCTACCTACTGCCGGAGTATGCCGCGTCGATGGACAGGGCCAAGACGGTGCAGAGCGCAATCGAGCATACGACTCTGAGGACGGTTACTGCTGCGACGGAGATTTACTACGATCCTGATCCACACACGACCGTGATCGAGGATGATTTGGACACTGTCGAGGCGTACTTCTCTATTCCCGACGAGCAGGTTGAGGCTAGCATTCACAGGCAGTCTCCATGGCTCTTGCGTTTCGAGCTTGACCGTGCAAAGATGCTTGATCGTCAGCTCACCATGAGCCAAGTCGCTGAGAAGATTACGGAGGATTTCAAGGACGACCTGTTTGTGATCTGGTCTGAAGACAACTCTGAGAAGCTGATCATTCGGTGCCGAGTCATGCGGGATCCCAAGGGGTTGGAGGAGGAGGTCGACGCAGAGGAGGATGCGATTCTTAAGCGAATCGAGGCGCATATGCTGTCGTCTATCTCGCTCCGTGGCGTTGAGGGTATTTCGCGAGTGTTTATGTTACAGTACGAGCCTAACCTGCCAAATGCCAATGGCGAGTACCAGAAGCAAAAGGAGTGGGTGCTCGAGACCGATGGTGTCAATCTGGCGGAGGTTATGGCGGTTGACGGCGTCGACTACACGCGGACGTACACGAACTCGTTCGTCGAAGTGCTGTCGGTACTGGGTATCGAGGCCACGCGTGCGGCGTTGTACCGAGAGATCTTGAACGTTATTGCGTTTGACGGTTCGTACGTCAATTACCGACACTTGGCGTTGCTGGTTGATGTCATGACGTCGCGCGGCCACTTGATGGCAATCACGCGCCATGGGATCAATCGTGCGGACACAGGCGCTCTGATGCGTTGCTCGTTTGAGGAGACGGTCGAGATTCTGCTGGAGGCGGCAGCTGCGGCAGAGTTGGATGATTGCCGGGGTGTGTCGGAGAATATTATGTTGGGACAGCTTGCACCGCTGGGGACAGGCGATTTCGACCTTATGCTTGACGAGAAGATGTTTGCTAGCCTGCCGGTTGACTACAGTCGGGTGGGCACGGTAAACATTGGTGGGGCAAACGGTGTGGCAGAAGGTGCGGCTACGCCGTACGAAGGGCGGTCGCCGGCGTACGCAGACGGCGGGTACTTGGGATCGCCGGATCCGATGGCTTCGTTCTCGCCTGTCGTGAGCTCTGGTGGTATTGACGACCGCGGCGGACTGACTGAGTACGGCGGCGGCTTTGGCGCTAGCCCGTACGGCGCTGGCGCCCAGTCGCCGGGATACAGTCCAAGCTCGCCGTTCTCGTCGTTTGGCGGCGCGTCTCCGATGTCGTTTGGCACAAGCCCGACATCGCCCGGTTACTCGCCAGCGTCGCCTGCGTACAGTCCGTCGTCGCCGGGCGTGGCGGTCAGTCCAAGCTTTGCTGCGTCGCCGAGATTCTGTAAGTTTTTCTATTTGCGAGGTTTTTCGTGTGACGGTGTTTGTTTCTAACTGCGCCAATAGCGCCATCGAGCCCTGCATATAGTCCAACGTCGCCGCGGTACTCGCCCACGTCGCCAGGATATTCCCCAACGTCGCCAACGTACAGTCCGACGTCGCCGAGCTACTCGCCGACGTCGCCGACGTACAGCCCCACGTCACCGAGTTATTCGCCGACGTCACCGACGTACTCGCCCACGTCGCCCACGTACAGCCCCACGTCGCCTACATACAGCCCCACGTCGCCTTCGTTCTCGCCTACTTCGCCAACATATAGCCCGACGTCACCAAGCTTCTCACCAACGTCTCCGACTTATAGCCCTACGTCGCCACAGTTCTCGCCGACGTCTCCGACGTACAGCCCGACGTCGCCGTCATTCTCGCCGACATCTCCGGCATACAGTCCGACGTCGCCGTCATTCTCGCCGTCATCTCCGCGGTACTCGCCTACGTCGCCGAAGCAGAAGTGAGTGAGGTAATGGTGGGGGTGGTTGACCAGGGTTATTTTTTTTTGCAAAAAAAAAAAAAGTGGTTATGTATACGATATTTTTTTTTTTTTTTTTTTTTTTTTGCATTTAGTAGTAGTTCAGAGCAGGAACCACTCGTTTCAAGTGTGCGTGATTCGTTTTTGTATAGTTTATTATTAGATTTGGGTCGAAAGTGTGGTGTGTAAAATGCAGCAGATTTTGTAATGCAAGCAGTAACATGGAACATGCAAGATGGGTTCAGTCTAGATATGCGTAATCGACGCGGTTTGCTTGATAGGAAGCGTGTAAGCGACTTTGTATGTCGATCGTCGTCGACTCAACTCGGGGGAGGCTGGCATTGATGCTTCGGCCGGGGAACTTTATAGACGACGACGCACCAAAACTAAAACGTAGAAACGGAGCAGACAAGGGCCATCGCGCGGCTGAAACACTCGCAAGCATGTTTTGGCGAGTAGGCGCCCCCTTGCAGTTGCAGCCTGCATTGGGTTGGCTGGCTGGCTGATCTATTTTTACGACTTTGCTCTTGCAGAACTAGCATAACTGGCAATAACCGGCCGCTAAGGACCCGGCGGCGGCGGCGGTGGGTGGGTGGTGGTGGTGGTGTGGCCGGTGGCTGGACTCGGTGCTGGGCAGCCATAATAATTAAGGGAGAAACAACTGTCAAGGGCCCAGATTGAAGTTTATCGCGGCCGACAACTTGGCAGGACACGGATTCAGAACGACCACGAACACGACTAAACATGATACCAGTAGGCGGTCGCGATGACGGTGCCGGGAGGCTTCGCCATCAACACGGCACGGCCGCCGAAATATATTCGGCCGAGCGGTGTGAGGGGCGGGCGGGCGAGGAAAATAGACTATCGCGAACCGCAGCCACCATTGCACTCTATCCCGCGGGCAGTGGCGACGAGAGTTTAACTTGGCTCTGTGTAGTCCGAAAGACGTCATCTGCAGATGGCCGCTAGGCGAATTAAGCTTGTACCTGCCCACCACTCCACCTATCCAGCTATATAGTCTCCTGCTCGGCCGTGCCGGTCTGGTGCGGTAGCTGCCCCCCGAGTTTGCCCGCACATCAGCATGTCCGGGGCATCGCCGTCGAAGCAGCAGCAGCAGCAGCAGGAAGTGCCAGGACAAGAACTCGGCCAGCCCGTCTCGACATCGTCCTCGGCCGCATCGTCGCCGTCGTCGGCGTCCGCACTGCCTTTGCCGTTGCTCGTGAGATCCCAGTCCGTACCGGCGCCATTGTCGGCACCGACACAATTGGTGGAGAACGTCCAGAGTCCTATGGCACTGCACGCCATCATGAGTGCGCCCGGGTCGTACGCGCCCTACACGCCGCCACAGTACTTTGCCAGCGTGCGCGTCCACCAACAGCAGCAGCAGCAGCAGCAGTTGCCGTCGCTGACAAGCGAGTACGCCGAGAATTGGTACGAGGCTACGGCGAGGCGTGCTAACGAGCCATTCACGAGACGGCCGTCACTGCCTCCGCTGGCCCAGTTTGTCGACAGCCAGAATCCTCGCCAGTTCCCGACCTCACATCCGTACCGCCCGCCCATGCCGCACCGAGTCCCGAGCGACCCTACTCTGCCTCCGCCGCCGCCGCCGTCGTCGTCGTCGTCGTCGCCGCCGGTCGCTTCGGCGACATCGACAGAGCCGTCACAACCGCTTGCGCGGTCGACGAGTGTGGGTGGAGCAACTAGGCGACCGAAGCCGCATGTCATTGCCGCATGCTCGAATTGCAAGAAGGCTCATCTGGCCTGTGATGGTATGTCGAGTTTTGTTTTCTCTTGAATCGGTTTTGTTTGTGTTTCGGCGCTTCGGGGTCTGCTATTACATTGGGTCTGTTTGCTCGAAGGCTGCTGCTTGAATATCAATATCACTGTCGTCTTACGTATACCGTCCGTCTTGTTTCCTTTTCTTGCCATTCTCCAAAGAAGGGGGGCGGGCGCGGCATGGTTTGTAGATTTGTTGTGGGCTGGCGATAAGTTCGCGCTTTAGGCAGTTTTCGCGGAGAGGACAAATTGCAGCCGAGATTAAACTCTGAAGTCATTATGCCGGCTCTAGTTACCCTGCCGAGCGAAACTCTCCTGTGCTTAACTGGCACTTCTCACAGCCCGAATCGACCTCGGCAGTTTTTCATCATTGTCCGACCGAGGAGGCCGGCACACGAGACGACGACGAAAACTGCCCGATTGCCGGCCTGCTCGCGGGCAGGCAGATTTGCGGGCACCAAACACGGCCTCGACAAGTGCGGCATAACCGTCGTGGCGCCGGGCGACATGCACACAATCCGCGGCCGGCAAAGTCCGGCCGCCGCGGCACCGCGAACCAGGAGTTGTGTCGCGTCGTGTCGAGTTGTGTCGCGGCCGAGCCAAGTCGATCGGATAAGGCGAACACGATTGTTGATTATTGATTGATTGATGGTCCCCGCGCCGCCCTAATGCTAAACTTAAGAATTAATCTCTATTTTTATCCCCAGTGTCCGCCTTTTTCCTGTTCCGGCCCTCACTGCTGTCTTCTGCATGGGCCAAACCAGACTATTTCTGGATCTTTGGCCCGCGAAGCCACTAGCTCGAGAGCTCGGTTATTATTCGTTCGTCACGCTAAGCGCCTAGTCAGGCACAGCATATATGCTTCCTGTCTTGTCGCAGTTCTGATTCCCGCTGCCGCTGCCGCAGTCATAATGCTGTGCCTATAATTATCTGTCAGTCTCCTTGCCCGACACCAGCGGGCGCAGTGCCGTTTTTCTTTCCTTTTGGATCATCAGATCGGTGGCGATGCATGCTGCGAGCATGGCCATGTGAATATTCCTGTGCTGGCTGTCGATTCTGATCTCGTTTGGCGTTGGCGTACATTGATTTGTGTTCATGTCATATCGTCGCTTACTGGTGCGAGCTGTGCTAACGGATCATAAATTAATAAAGTCGGCAGGCCATGTCAGCGATGCATCAATCTCGGAAAACAAGTATGTCTCTCTGTCTACTGCGGCTTTCTGGCCAAAAAACCCAACCAGGTCTTGCTGACGACAATAGGACACATGCGTCGACGTCCGGCATAAGAAACGGGGCCGACCAAGACTGCGCAACGACCTGCCGGTCGTCCGCAACCGGTCGTCCTCTGCCTCCACATCCGCCTCGACCTCGCCCGTCACTACGTTCTCTGTCGCGACGGCAGCTCCACCGCCGCCACCAGGTCCCGAATACAGAATCCCCCCGCAGCTCTACTCGCGTCCTACACCGCCGACGCCGCTGTCGACGCGGCCGCCTGGCGATCTATACGTCGTCATGCGCGCGAACCGGGACTTGCAGGTTTTGCAAATGTCGCAAGCGCTACGGCGCCGAACTCCAGTGCCGGCCACACTCGGTGACGTCCTCGCACCCGACCCGGCCCGGGAAGAGCGCATTTCGCGAGCATTGCACTCCCTCACACAGTCTGCAGACGAGAGTGCAGCTGCGACTGAGATTCTAACCACCACGCCACTGGCAGACTTGGTCGCGCCCGTCGTGCCCGGAGCGGCCGCGGCGGCCGGCCTAAGTCCGGCCACTGCCCGCCAGATCAGTGCGGACCGGGCGTGCGTCGTGTTTTATGTGCGAGACACTATTCGCGGAATGACGGTCGAGTACGTCGTCGTGCGCATCATCGACAGCGCGGCGCCAGCGCCGCTGCGGCGCGGGTTCGGGCTGGATGACATATTGGGATAGATGTAGGATACGGGCGTTTTTTTTGCATTTGCATTTGTATTTTTTCGCTGGACTATGGCTGTTTGCACTATTTGCTTGTTGTTGTACATAATGTTTTGCTAATCCCAGCAGAAGAAAAAAAAAAAACACAAACGAAACGCCCCAAAAAACACCCCTCTATCCCAACACATTTGCCTTTGCCTTCTTCTTCTTGCCCCCGCCCTTTTGAAAATCCCGCCAGTTGCTGATCCGCTCGTCCCGCGTGTCCTCCCACTTCTTGTCCATCTCGCGCTTGCGCTTGCGGTCCTCGACCTCCCGCTCGGCCCGCTCGCGCTCGCGGCCCTCCGCCTGCATCTGCGCCTTGAGCAGCCGCTCCCGCCGGCCCTTGTCCTCCTCGAGCATCGTGCCGACCATTTGGCGCCACTCCTTGACAAACTCGTCGCCGTCGACCTCGGGATGGTCGACCGTCCACCCTTTGCTCCGCATGACGACCCGCCGGGCATCGGCAAACACGGTGTCCAACACGCCCCGCTTCTTGTCGTCGAGCAACTCGTCCTGGGCCTTCTTGAGCCGGTCGAACGCGGCCGGCGCGTCCGGGTTCGACGTCTTGTCCGGGTGGATCAGCAGCGACTTGCGCCGGTACTGGGCCCGCACGTCCGACCCAGCGCACCCGGGCAGCAGCTCCAGCACCGCGTACGCGTCGAGCGGGTGCGTCGCCTGGATCCGCGCAATCTCGACATCCCGGGTCAGCTGCGCCGACTCCCGGGACAGCAGCGCGTCAATGTCGTCCGTCATGTTATTCGTTCACTCGTCGGTTGCGTTGACTCGTGCGGATGGGAAAGTTGGTGATGTGCGGCGGCGTCGATACATCTACGAGGTGAAACCACACACAAAAAAAAAAAGAGTTGGGTTAGGGCGCACGCCGTCGAATAATGGATGTTCCTTTAGATAGATTTTGTATGTATGCGAACACAGTCGCCCTTCTATCAGAAGGGACTGTGCGCTGAGCCTTGTCTCCTTCCAGATGGCATGCAGGATGGAACCACCCGATCTCGGCATTTTCAATCCGGGGTTTGGAGGCCGTTTTATACAAAGGGTCGAATTCAGTCTACAATATGGCAAGATCCAGCATACATACACCCCCCAATGTCGCCTAATACTCCAAACCCGACCACCACCACAGCAACAATATCCAATCGAGAGCTACAGCCGACTCTCAACAATCGCAACCGGCCGCACCGTCTCTGGCCAAATCTAAATGTCCACGTCAGCCCCTGCATGGCAACATGCGCTCCGAAATGATGGAACCTACCTCGTTCAAAACGTCCCACATGTTGCCGACAAACACAAACGCAACCTCGGCTTTCACATTCGCCGGCATGTCGTGCTCGACGTCTTTCCGGTTGCGCGCAGGCAAAATGATTTTGCGAATGCCGGCCCGGTGGGCCGCAAGCACTTTCTCCTTGATCCCGCCGACCGGCAGAACCTGGCCCCTGAGCGTCATCTCGCCGGTCATGGCCACGTCCGCCGGCACGGGCCTCGCGCTCAGCAGCGACACCAGCGCGACAGTCATCGCCACGCCCGCGCTCGGCCCGTCCTTTGGGATCGCGCCGGCCGGCGCGTGGATGTGGATGTCGTGGTTCGCCAGCGGGCTCTCTGTCCGCGTGTCGACCAGCTGCAGCTCGAACCCGTGTGCGCGCACCCACGTCAGCGCAATCATCGCCGACTCCTTAATCACGTCACCCAGATTGCCGGTCAACTGCAACCCGCCGCCGCCGCCGCCGCGGCCCCCGCTGGACGACGGGTACTTGCTCGCTTCAATGAACAGCAAGCCGCCGTTGCCGCTGCCCATGTACGCCAGCCCGGTCACGACGCCCGGCCGGTTCTCGCGGGCCGCAATCTCGGACTCGAATTTCTCCATGCCGAGGAACTTTTCGACGTCGTCGACCGTCACGACCGGGTTGTACGCCGGCCGCTTATCCGCGCCGGCCGCGGTCGGCTCGAGCGACTCGGCAAACTCGACCGCTTTGCCCCGGCACACGGTCGCAATCTCGCGCTCGAGGTTCCGCACGCCTGCTTCCCGCGTGTACGACGTCGCGATCTTGAGCAGGACGTCGTCGGAAACCTGGACCTGGCCGGTTGCGAGCCCGTTCGCGGCGACCTGCTTGGGCATCAGGTACTGCTGCGCGATGTGCTTCTTCTCGAGGTACGTGTACCCGGACAGGCTGATCATCTCCATGCGGTCCAGCAGCGGCGGCGAGATCGTGTCTGTCGAGTTGGCCGTCGCGATGAACAGCGTTTTCGACAGGTCGATCGGGATGTTGACGTAGTGGTCGTTGAACGCGTGGTTTTGCTCCGGGTCGAGCACTTCGAGCATGGCGGCAGACGGGTCGCCGTGGAAATTGTTCTCGCCGACCTTGTCGATCTCGTCGAGCAGAAAGACCGGGTTGACGACGCCGGCCTTGCGCAGGCCCTGCACGATCAGGCCCGGCATCGCGCCCACGTACGTGCGCCTGTGGCCGCGGATTTCGGCCTCGTCGCGCACGCCACCGAGACTGATCCGCTGGAACTTGCGGCCGAGCGCGGTCGCGACGCTGCGGGCCAGACTCGTCTTGCCGACGCCGGGCGGGCCGACGAGCAACAGAATCGGCGCCTTTTCGATCACGCTGTGGTCCTTCCCGCGCGACTTGAGCCGCACGACCGCCAGGTACTCGAGCAGCCGCCGCTTGACCGACTCGAGCCCGTAGTGGTCGTGGTCGAGCTGGTCTTTGGCGGCCCGGATCGTGGCGCCGTCGATCTTGTCGTCAGTCGCGTTCGACCACGGGATTTCTGCCAGAGTCTCGAGATACGTCCGACAGACTTGGTACTCGGCCTGGGTCGGGTGCATGCGCTTGAGCCGTTTCAGTTCCCGCTGGACGACTTTACTGGCCTCGGGCGTGAGCTTTGCCGCTTCGAGTTTCTTGGCGAGCTCGGTGTAGTCGTCCTCGTCGTTGCCGTCGCCGTCTTTCTCGCCAAGCTCCTGCCGGATACTAAATTCGTCAGTTGGCGGGGCTAACAGATGATGCTAGAGAGAACGTACGCCTTCAACTGCTGCCGAAGTAGAAAATCGCGCTGCTTCTTGCTCAAAGAAGAGTCGACAGAAGTATTTATTTTCTGTGACAGCTTGATCATCTGCCCATCAAGTCAGTACTGGCAAGTTGCAGTTAGACGTGTGCTCGAACTTACGTTGAGCTGCCGAGACAACATCTCGACCGCCTTCTCCAACCGAATATTAATATCCTCAGTCTGCAAAAACTGCAGTTTCTCTGTAACTGGCACGTCGAGCGCGAACACCATAAGATCAGCGACCTTGCCCGAGTCTTGGAACGAGCTATTATTAACGAGCGTTTCAAGCCGACGCAGCGCGCCTGCATTGCTTGTCAGTTGCGGGCCGCCTGATGGCACGGGCGTAATTGCGGATGACGACGACAACGACTTGAGCGCGGCGATGAGCTCGCGCGAGAGCCGCTTCAGTTGTGCGACGACAGTGTAGGTCGGTATGTCTGATGAATCGAGCGCTATCTAACGTTAGTCTGCAGAGTCCGATGCATTGTAAATCATTTACCAGCCGACACGTACTAGACTCCTTGAAATATTCCACGTCAGCGACATAGAACGGCGTCCATTGCGTAACCTTTGAGACTTGAAACCGGGACACTCCTTCCAGGACGACTTGGAACCCACCGGTCACGGTCCGGTCTAAGCGCAATATCCTGGCCATGCACCCGTACTCGTAAAACAGCCGATCGTCGCGGGTTCTGACCTTGACGAGCGCAGCCGACGACGACGGCGGCTTATCAGTCTCGACCCGGCCGTCCTCTATCGTCGCCACCTTGACGCTATCGTCCGGCGAGTCGGTTGCAGATCTCCAGGTCACGCATCCAACAATACCGTTGACCCGATCTCCACTGCCCGCGTTCGCGGTCTTGTAGAGCTTTGCCACGAGCGCGGCGTTGTCGGGTCGCGAAATGCTCAGGGCGAGCACGACGCCCGGGAGCAGGACCGTGTTGTGCGGGAGGAAGAAGAGCGGCAGCGAATGTGGCTTCGGCACCATTGCGGACGAGCGGTGGCAGTTTGCGAGATTAGTTTTGCAACAACAATAAACACAAATGAAGCAAGAGTTGGGTTGATGATGCTCGGCAGTTGTGGGGTGGGGGAGATTGAGGAGATTCGGCACGCGCGTTGGCTCGCTAGAGCGCGGAGAAACGGGCCGTGACATGCGCTCTGTGCGGAGGCCGCTAGTCTTGTTTCAGGCATTTGAATTGCAGAATTGCCCAAATGGGTTTAGTACACTCGGTCCCCACGAGATTGATTGGGAGCAAGGGCCGGAGGGGCTATTTTGGAGCGCCGTCTACAGAATGGCATCTCAGCGTGAATTTGCGGACCAGCTTACGGCCGAACCCGAGTATTGTTCAACAGAACCACCTGAGCAGCGCGCAATTGTCTTGTACATATTCTATTCACTCGTGATTTTATTGCAATGGCATCCAGCATCCAGTTGTAGCCTTCAACATGTTAGCAACAGCAGGAAACGATACTCCACTATTCCCGAAACTATCAAATGCTCTCCGGCACCTTTCCTCGGTGCTCCTCACAAATGGGTGTGCCGATTCTTCTATTGTCGGCACGAACGCTGAATCAATTGCAGCATCTTGTCGGGTCGGATGGAGCGTGATGGCGTTCAGTTTCTGCAATTCTGTTAGCGATTTGCACAACCGGGAATTCGCGACAAGAAGACTGGCATACCATGTTCGGAGTCAAGCCTCGCTGCATCTCAATTGAAATCGTAATGTCTCGCCATTCATGTCCTTCCACTTTCATATTTGGAACATCAATAACTCCCATCTTGACCTCGGTTCCGTGCCTGTCGGCGGTTGTGCGTTTGCATACCTCAGCGATGAGTGCCGGTGACAATGCAGTCTCGTGGAGGACCTGTGTGTCCGGTCCGACACGCCCGTTTGTTGTGCTGCTTGTTAGTGTGTCTTGGGGAGTCTGGTGCGTGTGGTCGTCGTCATCAAGCCGGATTTTGTCTTTTCCACCGTCGCTGTCAGCGTCGATCGCCGTCGTGTCGCTTAAAGTGAGATCTTGATGGCGATCTGGCGTCTCGATATCGCCGTCATCGTCCAGGGCGACCTGGAAATTGACGCGCCCAAGGTATTCTTGACTGCTGTCAAAGTTCCATCGAACAGCATATGTCCCCGGCGGCACTCTCATCGTTGTAAACACGCGCACCCTGCGTTTTGGTCACGTCAGCCCGGTCTACTATTTTCTATACTCAACTCGTGAACCCACCAATACGCCGGAATCCCCCGCGGCCGATCTGGGTTTCGTGAGTGCAGCTTAAACTCAACTTTCCAGGTATTATCCGTGCACGCCGTATTCCAGGCTGCGTGCAAAGCAACGCACATCTGGCGCCAGGTGATATTTCGCCGATGCGCGTGACTGTAGTGGTCCATGACCGTGCGAGCGTGGAAGACGCCTTCGGCATGGTAGTCGTTGCGGAACCGAGAGGCCCATAGTGACTCACAGTCGAGTGATCTGTTGAAAGTAGCACATGTGAGCGCGAATGAGGGCAAGTCCTGTGTCGGGAGATGGCGTGCTATGGCCTGGAGGAGTTCGACAGGCAGATCGAGTACCGACATTGTTGTTGGCAGGTGGAAGTAGCCGCGGTCGCGGTAGTCGAGACAGAAGGCACGGCGAGACGGGCAGCAGATTTACTCATGGAGGCTGGCTTATATTTATATAGATATATATATACGCATAATAAATGTGCTCACGAGGCAACGCGGGCCTAACGTCTGGCGTCGTTAACTCACGCGCCCTCTTCGCCGGATGCACCTTTGCGGCTGGCCGTACCTTGCTGCCTCCCTCCGCCACTGTCCAGCCGCCATATTGATAGTCTGACAGTTTATTAATCTACAGTAATTCCAATACTCCATAAATACCCGCTCGCTATGTAGTCCTATGCACATATAGCGGCGGAGATCGGCGAAGCGAATATCGGTGCATGAACTCACCGAGCCCCGAGTCGCGAGTCGCAAGTCGCCGGGGTAGCCCCTCCACCGAAATTGCCAGCTCCGGGTTCCGAACTTTCCCAGCTTGTCCAGACACGTATTTTATATTTTACTGTCTATTTCCATCTCGGCTTCGGGCTAAACAATGAAATATAATGCGTCTAAGTGTAGCCAGTTTGTAGAAGTGTCCGGTGTCTTTGCCCGCGCTGTTTAGTCTCCTGCTAATTGCCCGCCCGGCGCCTCATGCCGTTCATGCTCACCCCGAACTGTCGACCGCAGCCAACTGGGCCTATTGAACCAATTAAGAGCTAAGAAGTCCAAACCGCCGTACCAGCCAGGGCCCATCAGTCGCGCTCATTATCTTTATACCTATTTAAACGCTCGACTTGCTCGAGCTCGCGATTCAAACAAACGCGACAGACGATGACGTATTTCATACCAAAGTGTGCCGCGCTCGCTCCCGCAAAAACCCCTAACCACGAGCCCTGCCAGCAGTAACCGTGCCGCTTAGTCATATCATCCCAATGACATGCTGCATTGCGACCGTCAAATTTTTCCTAAAGACAATATTACCATTTAATTGCCAGCGCTACAAACCGATTACACGCACTAACCCATACGACATCCCACGAGCGTCTATTGCATATAGTGGTATTGTATGCAGATGTATAGTTGATCCGCCAGAAATATAATCAGCCAGCAACGAACCTACTCTGCCATGAACTCGTCAGCCTACCTAACCTCATATGGCTGGACTCCCGGCACCGGGTTCAAGAAGGGCAGCATCGCGAAACCGATCCTCGTGCACCATAAAAAGGACACAAAGGGTCTAGGCAACAAAGCCCACGATCACGAGACGTGGTGGGAACGAGTGTTCGACGGACGGTTGCAGGACCTGGATGTGTACTCAAGTAGCAAAAGCGGGAGTGAGGAGGAGGAGGGTCGGGCCGTGACTGTGCGCGGGGCGAGGGATAGTCCGCTTTACAAAATGTTTGTCAAGGGCGAGGGATTGCGGGGTTCGATTGGGAGTCGTGCGTCTGAGATGAAAGTTGAGACGCAAGTGGTCGTGAAGGTCGAAGGTCGCAGTGGCCAGACCTCGGTCGAGACATCCGTCGAGAAAACGATTACCGAAGTTGACAAAGCTGTTACAGTAAATCGGTCAAGCGCAAACAAGAAGGGCAGGCTTAGCAGCAAGCGGAAGGACAAGATCAAAGAAGACAGGCCTGCAAAGTCGAAAAGTCGCGATGAATGGGTTCGGGCGATACTCAAGGACGTGAAGAAAAAGAAGAAGAATAATAATAATAATAATAAGCAAATTAAGCAGTGACGTACTTAGGCGCATCGACATTGGGCTCGCATTGGTTGGTTTTCGGCTGCATTGATATTTAGGGCGTCAGGTGTTTGGAGAACATGATTTGTGTACATCTACAATATAGAACTGCAGACTAATTAAATTATGAGCTACAAGTTAACGGTGGCCGAAAATGTTGGCACCGCGACTTATCAGTCCGTGTAGCAATCGTAATCCGTAAGCCTGACATGGCGACACAACTCCCAAAATGCCTCGCCGGGATCTCTCAGTTAACGCGTCAGCTGCCGGGCACCCAAATCACGGCCCCTTCGACACAGTCTCCGTCCTCTGCCTCGCCTACAATCCGAACGATGTCTGAACCACCATCCTACACTGACGCCGTCTCGGTTCAGCCTCTGAACTTGCCCGTTTTCCAGTTTCTCCGTGACAAGCGGATCATCCTCGCGTCTGGCTCGCCTCGGCGCAAAGAACTGTTGAATCAGATCGGAATCACGAACTTCGACGTCGTAAAATCTGGGTTTGCAGAGGATTTGAATAAGTCCGAATTAAGTGCATATGAGGTTCGTGCCGATCTTGATCCGGGTTGCTTATCTGGCTGACAAAAAGTATAGTACGTTCAGGAAACAGCAAGCCAAAAAGCTCTGTCTGTGTACAAGCAAGAGGTCTGTACTGGATTCATAATGTCTCACATCATACTCCTGTCGTATAGGAAATGCTGACGATTGCGGTAGATCGAATCAGATGACGAGCCGGCGCTAATCATAGCAGCCGACACGATCGTCCTGTCCAAGAACCAAATCGTCGAAAAACCAAAATCCGCAATCGACCATTTTAGAATGTTGCAATCCCTCCGAGACGACGACTTCCCGCACCGCGTGTTCACGGCGGTCGCATGCGTCGCGCCGTTGGCGGAACCCGTGTATCCCGGCTACAACCTCCAGACGCATATCGAGGAGACCCAAGTGTTTTTCGCCAAAGATGTTTCGGATGAGTTCTTGAGCGCGTACGTCGCGTCGGGCGAAGCTAAGGATGCGGCCGGTGGGTATCAAATTCAGGGCAAAGGCGCGCTGTTAATTGACAAGATTGCGGGCGATTACTCGAATGTGGTGGGACTGCCGCTGAAGGCGACGTTGCAGCTGATGGAGAAAACGTTGATCCATGCTGACGAGAGCGAATCTGAGGATCTCTGATAGACAAGTTGCGATCAGATTGTATAATACGAAATTAATGACTTTTTATCCATAACTATCCAAAACTTCCAAACGCCAAATATCAAAGGTTATTATACAAGCTCCTAGTCGCTGTCGGACGAGTCGAAAGTCTCTTCTTCTTCGTCTAGAATGACTGGAATCACAAACGACTCTTCACTAAACTCGCCACGCACGCGCTCAATCGTAACGACATCGACCTCGCCGTCGTCCTCTTGGTCCAGTTTCCTCTTATTGGCAATTTCGTCCGGGATCTGGGATTTTTGATGTTAGCAACCGTGCGGACAGTAACCCACATGTCACATCCAACTTACGATATCAAATTCATCTTCCCGCTCCTCATACTCAACATTCTCCTCGACCTCAACAAAATCTGGCGCGAGCGCGCTCCACCGCTGCGGCGTCGTTGTCGCCCACACGTAGATTGTGCCATTGTCCAAACCAGTGGCCGCCACCAACGTACGATTCGGGTCCCATTGCACATCAACAATTTCCTCCCTCGGCGCCTCAATAATCTTCACTAACGAGCCAACTGTCGTTTCCCAAATGTAAATATCGTGCGCATCCTGATATGTGGACGCCATGACGTAGTCCCCGTTCGAGCTGAACGCGACCGAGTTCCACTGTAATCGGTTAACAACGTCCTGGAATCGGTGGACAATATCAATATCCCAGTCTACAGGATCAACATATGTCAGGTCAGGTGTGTTGTATAACCTAATCGTCCGATCCGACGAATTCACGAGGAATTGCTTGCCGGATATGCTGAAGCATATGTGCTTTATGTTCGACGTCGTCAACTTTTCCGACCGCACAGTCTGTAATGTCTCGCTGTCAATCACGTTCAACCAACCTTTACTCGTTCCCGCAAAAATGTACTGTCCCGATCGCGTAAACGTCGCCACAAGAGTAGACTGTTTATCCTGCTTGCGTTCTCGGCCATCATCGTCCTCGTCCTCGTCCTCATCCTCGTCGTCCTTTTGCAGTGGCGTGCTGGAAAGCAAGTGCTTTCTAGTCGTGCCATCGCTAAAATCAACAAGCGTGGGCGCATCGTCAAGTAATGCCGCGATAAAAACCTGGTGATTGAAAGGATGTAGTTCTGCGCCCCAGATGGCGGATTCGAACCGGACGGTCTTCTCGCGGGACCCGTCTTTTAGGTCCCAGAGAATGCATTTCCAATCCCGTGAACTGGAAAGCAGATATCTACCATCTCTTGACCAGCTATTGTCTCGTTAGATTTTGTCCAGTAACGGTAGAACCAAAGCAGGGCCGTACCTGAGTGACTGCACTGGTCTCGTGTGGCCACGTAAAACGCGCGCAATGCCGTAAGTCTCGAAGTCGAATACAATAACAGTTCCATCAATAAGTCCAGACGCGAGGTAGTCGCCTTTTCTGTTGAATTTGATACACGTCGAGTGGCCGTAATCTTTACTCCTCTTTCAGTCCCACTTCGGGGTTTGACGAAGTCAAGAGAATATATTACTCACTGAGAGTGTGGGTCAGGTTTTCGGGATATTCTTGCGAAAGAGCAAATGGATCTAAAAGTAAAAGGTTCATTCTGATCACCGAATCCCCAGTGTTCGAATAGTTACTGCGTCGGTTTGAACTGCCGTGCCGTGAATGTTATATTCTCTCACGAAATCTACTAGTTGCCGGAGCCAGTTTTTTGCATCTACCCTGACCCGAAGCCATCATGAACCCTATTCCATTAGCTCTCGATTAGGAGGCGGGTGGCTCAAGAAACTCTTAATATATGGCGAATAAGTCTTGCTTGCATTGATTGGTGATTTGAAATATCATTCATATTCATAAGTCATTAGTTTAGGTCTGGCCAATACACAAACTCCACCATGGTATCTCTATGACATTATCTACAAACTCATTCCCTCACCGCCGGACAAATCGCCGCCACTGGCATAAATATCTACAAACTCCCTTGTTCACTGTTGGACAAAAGGTCTCCACTCGTTCACCCAAATGTTTCTCGACTGTCGCAATTGGTTCCCAATCCGCTTAACAAATTTGCCGTATCCCTGCTGGCCCAACAGGCCGCCGTCATCTCTCGCCCAAACGACTTTTCCTCTCAAAATCGTGTACCTTGGCCAATTATTAAGCTGAAATCCTTCGTACGGAGTATAGTCAACCTTATGATGGAGCTTTCCGTTCTCAACCGTCACGAGCGCTTTGCCAGATGGGTACCAAATCACAATGTCAGCGTCATAACCCGGCGCGATGACGCCTTTCTTCTCTAATCCGTACAGTTTGGCCGGATTCGTGCAAGCTACCTCAACGAGTTTCTCAATCGATATCTTGCCGTCCGTAACGCCCTGATAGCCGAGCGGAAGGCGGGTCTCGACACCCGGCAAACCGTTTGGTATGGCACTGAACTTTGCGATATTGGTCTTGGCGTCCAGGCCGAGTTTCTTGCCTTGCGGGTGGTCCCAGCACGATGGGCAGTGGTCCGACGAGAGCGTCGTGAACGTGCCGTTCGCGATACCTTCCCAAAGCGCGGCTATGTCGTCTGGAGAGTCTCGAACCGGCGGCGAGCAGACGTATTTCGCCCCTTCGAAGTCAGGCATCTTGAGAACGTCCGACATTAGGTACAGGTACTGCGGACAAGTTTCGGCGTGGATAGGCAGCATCCTAGTTTGCGCAGCCCGCACATGGTCTCGCGATGCCTTCGTCGAGACGTGCACAAGCAGAATCGGCGTGTCCATCAGCTCGGCGATGCAAATCGCGCGATACGCGGCTTCGGTCTCGACTAGTGGTGGCCGCGAGACAGCGTGGAAGTAGGGATCGGTCTGGCCACGCTCTTCGAGCTGCTTGATGATGAACTTGATCATGTCCCAATTCTCGGCGTGAATCATAGTCGTCATCCCAAGCTGTCGAGTACGCGCCAACACCGCCATAATCTGCGCATCGGATAATTGGCGGTTATCGTATGTCATGTACAGCTTGACACTCGAGATCCCGCCTTCGTTCCGCAGAATTGGAAGCTGTTCGTCGAGAACCGCGGGCGTGGGGTTCGTCAAGATAAGATGAAATCCGTAATCGCTGTACGTACCGCCCTGTGACGCACACTTCGCATGGTAATCATCGACGACCTTGAGGACGTCCTCATCCCACTTCTCCTGCGCTGCAAAACACACGACCGTCGTGGTTCCACCGCAGACGGCGCTGCGCGTTCCGGTATCGAAACCATCCATAGTAATGCCGCCGGCACCCTGCGACAAATGCACGTGTGTGTCGACACCGCCAGGAGTTACGTGTGCTCCCTCTGCATCAATAATCTGTGTATCGGGTCCCGCCAGTGCGGTCAATCCTCGACCGACATGAGTGATGACGCCGTCGGTGACAGCGATATCGCTGTTTGGCGGCTGCAAAGTACCGGACGAAGTCACGACAATGCCATTCGTAATAACCAAATCGAAATTCATTGTATCGCAAAATCGTCAACCAAGACCTGTATATGCTATAATGCTAAATTATACACTAACGACTGACAGGTCGGTATTAGGGTCGCGGCCGACCGCCTCGAGGAGGGCATTGAGCCACACTGATAAGCCGTGGCGTTCTCGGCCCGTCGGCGCGCGAGATGAACCAGGCGTAATTAGGTGGTGATGAAGCAGCAGTCGGCGTGCTGCTCCCACTCTTCTCAAGTTAATAGAACGATGATATCTAGCATAGCATCCAAACTGTTCAAAAACAAGTGACGTTCGCGGTAGCTAGAAAATAACACCACTATAAAACGTATGTATGTACTTTAAAAGACGTTGCATGAGGTATCATGGGTCAATATTGAGTCAGCCCAACAAGCGCCGCACACTATTTTGGCGACCGTTAGCCAAGGGCATTTTTACTAGCACTTGCGTCATAGACTCGAGGCCATGTCACCGCAAGACAGTACAGCTCACGTCAGAGCGACGCTTTCGGACCTTTCTCGAGACACTGACGAAGCTGTAGTCGCCAAATGCGTTCCGTCGTATCCAGTCATGCGTGTTGTTTCAAGGCTGCGGTAGGTTGTGGACGATGCTATAGAACAGCCTTCGTTGAATGCTACTGTCGTTTCGGTACTTTTTTCAAGTCCGTGATAACACTTTCCGGACGGAAGTTTCGGGTTCGTGACTTGCCATCTCTACAGCGCAATTGACAGCTGCATATTAAACACCTTGTCGGATGTGATTTGCCGGGTATGCATCGTAGGATCGGTGCATCGCGCGATTCCTTGCGTCGACTTTGCTCCACATAAAGCCTCTGTCACCGACCATCTGGGCCCAAACTGTTGTTTAAGTCTGCAAAAGGGCCGTGAGGCAGTGCCTGAGAACGACGAGCGAACGATCGCACACTTGATGGTGGACCAGCTTGAATTCGCAGATGTCATCGTCGTGAACAAGATAGACTGTTGACGCACTTACACTGGCTCGTATCAAGAATGTTATTGCCACATTGAATCCTCGGGCGAAAGTTCTTGCGGTCAATTATTCCAAAATTGAAGTGCGCGAGATTATCAGCACTTAGTTTCGATTTGAGCGGGCCGCTACTAGTGCCGGCTGGTTACGATCCCTACATACGATGACCAGCCGTGATGGATATGGAGAGCTGGGATCGCGAAAGCGGCTTGCTGCAAAGCCGGAGACAGAAAGAATATGGCATCACGAGTTTCGTCTATCGCCGTCGCCGCCCATTTCACTCTAAGCGCCTGTATCAGCTGATCCACGACAGTTTTGTACTATGCCAGTTCCAGGATGGCGATGATGGCGAAGATGAGGACCATGGCGACAATGACCAAGGTGACAGTTCCGATTCGGATGCCGATGGAAGGATGCTCAGAGTAAGCGTCGCGACGAGTGTGAAGAACGGGATGACGACGACGACGCGAGCGCTGGCAATTCTGACGATGGCGATCTATCTACGGAAGTTTCGCCTGACCAGCTCGTCAAGAACAAAATGCGTCCCCGGTTATTACATCTCTCATGCGTTACAAGGGATACATTTGGTTTGCCACCCGATCGCTTCGGCACGGCAAATGGAGTCAGGCCGGTGCTATGCTCACTAAGGCGGCGGTCCGTGGTTCTGCGTTCTCAATCATGGTAGTTATTTTATTAAATATTGCATAGCTACTGCAGCTCCATTTACTCACATTTGCTAGCGATGCCCGAAGACGCCGACTGTTGGCAATTTCAAAGCAGATTTCGAAGAGCTAATGGGGTGACAGGCGCCACTAGCTTGTGCTTATCGGCGATCATATCGACGCGAAACGCATCAACGGTGCATTGGACCAATGCTTATTGACAAAGATGGCGAAATGGCGACACGTCATGGGGTATCCCAGATACGATGCCTTGTCTAAGGAGGATAATCTGTGTAAGCAGTTAGGATATGTTCGGGCAGATAGATACATCTGGGGTTTTAAAATTAGCTAACTGTAGACGGATTCGAAGCCTGGCTGCTCCTCGACCCTGACCAATTTTCTGCAAGTGCTATAGCAACCTATTGTCAATTAATCGTAGTCCTGATTCTGATCCAATTTCTTGCTCTTTCCAGTTTCTGAAATAGGTTGGGAAACCAGCTGTTCTGTAGACGGAGGGATTTGATTGGATTGCGCAAGGCATTGAATCATTGGGGAGACTATGAGGCTTTTTACATTATTAAAGGTTCAGATAGTTAACATTTCAGATTAAAATGTGTATTTAATGAACCATAGGATCAAATAGATGTTTTCGGACCAATTTCTGTCACAAGCCGCATCGGGGCAGCGGGTTAGGGTAGATTCCGAGTGTTGTCATCGTCTTCGGAATCTTCTTGTTTTGTTTCGGCTTCCTGATTACAGGACACTTAACCCTGGCCCGTGTTCCTGTTTCTTTCCGCGCTTCGTCTCCGCTCGTTCCCGCACTCCGTCCGTTCTTTTCCTTAGGGATCGGCACGGATAGACGGATAACGGATATATCCGTGGATATCCGTCGCGGATACGGATACGGATACAGAATATACGGATACGGATACGGATACGGATAAGGTTATATTGTGTAGTTATATCCGCGGATATATCCACGGATACGAGTAACAAATACAAATACGTACACTAATATCTTGGAAAGTTTAAGTGAGTTCCGAAATATTCACTTGCATAGAAAACGGATGTCCAATGACTTCAGTTTGGTCCTGCGGCGAGTTTGGCCAGGGATTGATTGTGAGCGGAGGAAGCTTGA
>JAJLTP010000044.1:0-14131 GCA_030568275.1 Lipomyces orientalis | reverse complement strand
TATCAGACAGTAATGTTGTAGCATCATGTTTCGAAACGAAAATTCGAAGCGAGCGAACAAATGACAAGATCACGTGAGTCATATCCGTGGTATCCGCGGATATCCGTGGATATTGCGCATACGGATACGGATACGGCCAATTTATCTGGATACGGATACGGATACGGATATAGATTTTTTACTTGGATACGGATACGGATACGGATATTGAAAAATTGGCCTGGATACTATCCGTGCCGATCCCTACTTTTCCTTGTTCCGTTTCCGCTCTTTTCCGCGTGTGGTTGTATGGGATTCTATAAAGGATCCCATGCCTCCCTTGTTATAATATTGTTCTTTAGTTAATCGTATCTTTGTTTTCTGCTTCATATCTTGATCTTGTCCAAGCCCCGTAACAAATTGAGCGGTATACGTAATATCTTTCCTTCTCATTTCATCGTCCCTTACGTGGTTACATGACGGATATGATGTGAGAGTGGGGTAGTGTGTCGAGCGATTGAGAGAACCAAAGAGCCCACGAAGGTGAACTACGTAACTGATTGTTTTAGAATATATTATATTCAGACAGCGGCGAAAGCCACACTAGCAAAATTTTCATGGTACAAACAAAACCGCAGGGCGGCGGAGACGACCGAGACCGAAGATAAGGGCAAACGATGGTGGCCAGCGTGTTACGACCGCGGGGTCTGGGAACAAATACTGCAGGACAATCCAGGACAATTGTGGTGATGAGAACATCGACCTCTTCAACAGACGCGTTAGGGGTCGCAAGAAATCTTGCGACCTAGGGGTCATCCTGGACACCGACCCAGATACCTTTGACCCTGTCAGCGGCCAAGTCACCGAACCTCTCCCGTGCAGTTGTGCGCAACGGCAACAGAAGCAGGCTGGCGTGCTATTATCGACGTGATAGAGATTCCGGAATCTCCCGGTCTCTAAAACGTCAGTCTATAAGAAGCTGCCTCTGATCTTAGAAAGGAGGAGGTAGGGTTCAGTTGCAATACATCCTTCCCCCACATTGCTCACTCTTCCACATATTGATCCCTTCTGAAATATCTTCGTGCACGTTAGACGCGACGAGGTCGAGGCTCTGCTCGACGAGAGGCTCTATCTGAGTGATGTGGCACTCTGAGTGGCTATGTCCGAGGCCATAAGGGCTTCACCAAGAAGGAGAGCGAAGGTGGGTATTTGGCGGATATCCTATTTCGTGTTCTTTTGCCCTTTTCTCTTTTTCTTCTTTTAACAAATTCTTTTGTAATAATCTATTTGTAGATAATAAAGGTTTACCCGTTTACAGGTAGGCACGACGGGGGGGGGGAAGAGTTAGGGTCAGGGTCAGGGTTTCAGACAATCCCTCAGTGTAGTCGACCTGCAGTCCTATTTTGGGCTTCGCTAACTTCTTGGAGCAGACGTGTATAAATAGAGTTTGTCATTTGGATCTACTGTAGCTAGCTTGAAGGTTGATTCTCAACTGGCCCCGCGAACATAATCGTCGTCGCCGTGGGTCCGGCAAGTCCGCTTCCACAATTCCCGTGCTTTGCGAAACACAGTGAGCTTGATGTGGAATGTACATCCAACTTTGTGCGTCGTCCTCAATCCTCTCTTTAACTCGCACAAATTCAGTCGGGCCGCCACGAAAGCCGACACGTGGTGCCTGGCAGCAAGTGCTTCTATAATGGCCGTTGTTAGCACAGTATCTATCGTAGGCTAGCACTCACCATACTGACGAAATTATCGTGTGAGCATCATAATATGCCTTCCGTGCGCTGCCTCGTTAGCGTGGATTCTGTTGAAGAACCTCTGAACTGCGTTAACGATTTCACCCACAACGACACCCACAACGAGCCACTTAAAGTCAAGATTGTCCATAAGCCCATTTCTTGGTGCTGCGTTCGTCGAGCAAAAAGATGTAGCAAAATAGTGGAGATAGAGGAGCAATGCAATGCTGCGCAAATGGACGGTGAAATAGCAACCCGGAGACAATACTTTGGTCGGGTGGCTGCCGAGAATTTTGATCTAGCTATATGCTCGAGCATTTATATACAAGACTCTAGAGACAGAGAGGTGTCTGGGCCCTAGACTAGTCTGGCAGTGCCCAGGCTAGAAATGTTCCAAGCTCTAGAGCGGTGTGGGAGGTGGAAACTGTCGACCGCGTTGTATATTTCTTTAGACTTTAAATGTCACATGAGCACGCGCCTGCACTACACAGACAACCAGCTTATCCGCATTGAATAGATATCCTGTTCGTCTAAATTGATACGATGGAAGTACTTGCATAGTACAGTCTCTCACGTAACTTTAAATTGATTCCCTGGAATGCCGAGTAGTTTGATTCTTGTAATGGAGACTATTGGGAAGCGTAGTTGAACGTCTCAGACCATATTGCCCGACGGAATTCTGTTAATGGGTCTCCTGCATTCTCAATTCATTAAAGACGGGGAGCCTTGCATCTCCTCAATACTCTATAGAACGGTTCCCTTGCGTTTTCTCGAACTGCTAAGGATGGAGCTCGTTGCTAGATAAAAGTGTCCGATCTTTAAACTTAAACGCTATAGAATACCAAGGAGTTCTTCCTAGTCTAGCTATTTAGGGATATTTTCACCTGACTGAATGCGCACTACACTGCAAATCTGCGACCAACGCGATTAATTGGTTGCTGCTGGTTCAAATTCATTTTTGCAATACAATGGCTTCAGAATTTTGTCCAAATTGATTTCAATTACGATTTTTCGTTGGCTAATACGTGTGTGGTGACCGCTGACTTACCGCGACACTAGACACACATATTTGACAATATAGATCCTTCCCGCCGCTGCGTGGAGGGCCTGCTACTGCTGTGGCCCGTTGCCCCAGGCGTGGCTTTCTGTCTGAAGCTATCGAATTTTCTGATCATCAGCGACTGTTACTAACTTTCCAGGAAAATTGGATCAATATGCGATAAGGCAGTGTCAATAGCGGCTGATCCCATTTTCCAACTGTGGACTCATTTTCTGGTACGCGCTGCGAGTGACTCAGCAATTGTCGGATAAACCTGAGCTGGCAAATAACATTTATGAATATAATAACTTATCTAAAGGCCATAAACAGTTAGCCTTCTAGATGACACATTCCGACGACATATCCTAAATTCTATCACGAGCTAAGACACGCTATAACGCACTCCGACGACATATCCTAATTCTGTCACGAGCTAAGACTCGATATATATTGTACAGGAGCTGGTCCTCCCCAACCGGCTGCATGTTGACACCATATAGTAGAATTCGAATAGGACGAACCGTCTCTGCGCCATTTAACATATACAACTGAAGATCCCGTATTAAACAATGTAGCACACCCTCCTATGGTGTCATAGGACACGCTGTACGTCAGCAACTTTTTGGCCATGTCGTAAGTATCTTTAGTATATTGCATGTTGCAGTCGTTCCCGCTTCTTGTATATACATATATACAGAACTCAATCGTAATTTCATTCGGTTTGTGATAGAAGCAGTAATTAGCGCACGCATAACTGGATGATGTCGATGCAGGTCTGTACTGGCTCACCCAATGCATTATCTTATCTGCCAATGTGGCTATGTTCGTTATCGTCGTCAATGCGTTGTCGCAGAAATACGTGCTGGATATTGTCCACATCAAATAACCTTTTGCAGTACCATAGACTTCAAGCAATTCTGCTCTTCGTGCTCTATTCTGTAGCATTCCTGCTTCGATTCCGTGCAACTGTGACACTATTTCCATATTGTATTTGACTCTAGTAATATTGGGATACTTGTAGGCTATCAGCACTATGTCCGAATCGCTATATAAACCTTCTAGTATCACATAATAGTGTGTTTCTGCATGTTGTACCACACGGCACATACTATTCAATATGCCTAAGTACTTCTCGGGTGCTGCCTTAATTGCAATCGACTGATTCCTCGCTCTTGCAACGGCAATTTTGTGTCCATGAATCACGTACCAGGAGATTAGAAATATCATGCAGCGCCAACCTAGGATCATGGCTTTCAAAAACAACAATTTAATACAGTAAGTTGCTATTATGATATAGATAACCTCCTGTATTACATTGATTCACGAATAGACAGATTGCAGCTCTGCCGCAAGCCGGAGACAAGCTACAACCCCAGGGTTTAGGGCAGTTACGAAAATCTTTGTGTGGCGAATAAAGGATCTTTGGCACTAAACTATGAAAGGAACATGCAAACCTAACCTATAGGCTAGCGTAACGAATAGTGGATGTATTCTGTCAAGGCGGATACAAGGCGGATTTATTCGTAAGATAGCGGATGGCGGATCTATTTTATGTCCAACCAGATTCGTAACGTGCGGAAACCGAAAACACTATTGTGATCAACATTTCGTCGGTGTCGGTGTTGGATAATGGCACAAAGTTGAACTAGTTCCGGGCTTTCGGCGAGCTGGAAAGTGACCGACGGCGCCATGATTACTTTTGCAGGCTCGCCATGTTCAGCAAGAGCGGAGAATCGAGCACTTATTCCAACAGAAAGGTTCAATACCTTGGATAGACTTAGTTCTCTCGTAGGGTGCTCTGACAGTTTAAAGGAAATTTGGGAATTTACGGATTGGTGGGATGTGTTTAGGGCACTGCTTCCGGGAAGGGAAATTTTATAGTTGATAATAATAATTACTATCGGGTCAGGGTTAGGGTTAGGCGAAACGTCCATCGACGCAAGGTGCACACACGACGTCATCGTCAAAATCTATTCTCCAATCTTTCCGCTCATACTAATTGTGTCCGGTCAAGGTCATCGAAAGACTTCAACCAAGAGAAGGCCATGTCACTTGCCGTCGGGCGCATCAACTTGGTACGTGGTTGGCCTGCGCCTGACCTTCTTCCGGCGCACCACCTGTCTGCTGCTGCCCAACGAGTTCTGTCTGACCCCTCCATTTATGAACCTGCTTTACAATACGGCGACGATCCGGGCTACCGACCTCTTCGCGAAGCATTGTCAGATTGGCTTTCGACACACTACAATGTCTCTCGCGATCCGGATCGAATCTGCATTTCTGGTGGTGCCAGTCAGAATATTGCATGCATTCTGCAGAGCTTTACAGACCCGGCATACACGCGCGCAATATGGATGGTAGCCCCTTGTTACCACCTTGCTTGCACTATTTTTCGAGATGCAGGGTTCGAAGGAAGAATCAGAGGGTTTTCAGAGGATGAAGAAGGAATTGACTTGGTGGAGTTAGAGGAAGGGATCAAAAAAGTTGATGAACAGCAGCAGGCTGTCACTTCTCCCAAGGTGGTGCTCCCCAACCTTCCCTTGTCCTCAAGGGCTAAACCATTTCTTTGACGAAAAGTGTTGACAGATTACAGCTTTTTAAGGATGCTGGACAATACCATAAGTTTTATCGCCATGTCATCTATGTTGTGCCTACGTGTGCCAATCCTTCCGGCAAGACGATGTCTCTTCGCCGGCGAAAAGACCTTGTGACCCTGGCTCGCAAATATGACGCACTTGTGATCTGTGATGATGTTTACGACTTCCTTCAGTGGCCTCTTGTTGGCTCGGCAGAGAATCTCGAACGTCCAGAGATGCGTCTGCCGCGGCTATGTGACATTGACCTAGCCATGGGCCAAGCGCCTGAAGACACTCGAGGCTTTGGTTACGCAGTAAGTAATGGATCTTTCAGCAAAATTGTGGGCCCCGGAATCAGGACGGGATGGCTTGAAGGTTCAAAAGCGTTCTCCCTTGGCCTTTCACAGACAGGGTCAACGATGTCCGGGGGGTCACCAAGCCAATTTTGTGCATCGATCTTGGCGGAGCTCTTACAGACTGGCAACCTTCAGACTCATCTCTCTAAGATAATTCGGCCGACCTTGCAGCGTCGTCACCGCCTTCTTATGGAAGCTTTTCATCAGCGTTTAGCGCCGCTCGGTGTCGAGTGTCGTGAGTCGAGTCTACCAAACGGCACTTCCTACGGCGGCTATTTTGTTTGGCTTACTCTCCCGAAGGATATGCCTTCTAGCCTCGTAGCGGAAGTGGCATTTCATGAAGAGAATCTCATTGTGGGCAACGGAGCGATTTTTGAGGTTCATGGAAACAACAGCGGCAAGCATCATAACTTCAATCGTCACATCCGCCTTACATTTGCGTATGTTTCTGAAGACGAGTTGGTTGAAGGAGTTCAGCGACTGGGAAATGTTATTCAGAGAATCAGGCACAAGCCACAGCAATATGTGGATCAAAAGTTCGGCTTACCAGATAACATCCTTGAGACCAGCAAGTAGATTTACGTTTTTAGGACAGAATCATAAACGCGTCTATTTGTAAGGTTCTTTATATTTTTCGCTATCGGCAAGGTTCTTAAATTATTTCTTCTAAATTGGATTGATAAACGTAGATAAACTGAAAAAGCGCTATTAACAACACGGGATTAAGATACTGAGATAAAAATAATCAGCCTATCACTAATAACGCGACGGGATTTAAGAGTTTTAAAAAAAAAACTCCACTAAAGTAAAATAGCGCCGTATAACTAAGTTATATTGCAAGCTGGAGAGCTAGGTAGATATAGGAGATGTGCAATTGAGTGAGGCTATATATATAACTGTAGGACCGTGTGCAACGGTCTGGTCAATTCCCAACAGTAAACCGGACCGTGTGGTTTATGTTGGCAGATGGATCAGGGCATTGTCACTGAGCGGGTGGGTCGCTACGTCTGCTAATAGTCAAACAGTGTTTGAGGTAACCAAGTTACAATTGATAGCTGAGGAGCGTGAGTACTAAATAGAAGAGTTGTAGGGTCTATATACTGTTTGGCTTCTTCATGGAGCGGGAGGTACTTAGGAGCGCTTCGCTCCGGGACCACCCGTCGCTCCTTCTCATACATCGCTCCTAGTCTTATTGGCCGCAGGGTAGGCTGAGACAGCCACGGATCCATCTGCGTTCATTATTCACTTGACTTCCCTAATCTGCCACTCTGATAATAAAATCCAATTTTCTGAAGTCGGGAATACCCATGATTTAGAAATATGTGGGGTAATATGAACTGGGTCCACAACGTACTTGCATGGCCTACAAACCGCGACTCTCCACCTGACAAAAACTATCTGAAATCCAAATTGCTGAAGTATCGAGCACTCTGAAGCATCTATCGTCTGGCTTTGGTTGTAGTTGCCAGTCTCACTAGGGGTGTCCAAATATATTCGTAATAATTACGAAATACGAATGACTGACGATTTCTTGCTTACTAATGCGAATACGAATAAAATCACCAATATTCGTAAAATTTCACCACAACTACAATATGAAATCACGCCTGCTTGACCTCCCCCCCTTATAAACTGGCCTCAACATATCAACTTTCTCATCGTCTCGGCACACAACGAGTGCCTCGCCAAACCTAGAAGATCTCTCCCTGTGTTGAATTGCTGTCAGACATCTTGTTATAAGATAGGATATTGGATTAATCTCCAAGGGATTGCAAAATTGGTAGATCGTCGAGGCGTTACTCATTGACGCGTCAGGATTGGCTGAATTAAAGTTTGACTACTTGCGCTAGCGTCTTGGCAAACAAATAGTATTCGACGTTTCCATCCTTATTCGTTGCGAATAACGAATACGAATACGAATAAGGAAGAACACGCCTTAGCCCTAATAATAATTCTATTAGCTTAATAGTTACGTGAAAGAAAGATATTGTTTAAAATATAGGCATGGTCGTGCCGGAGTTGGTTTGGGTTCAGCGCGAGTGGTCGCGCTATTATATATACATGGTCAATTTCGATTGGACAGATTGGTTGCTGAGGGTTCTGGTATTGTTCATTGTGCGCAAGTTCTCGGAAACCGCCATCACAAATTCACAATAGACACTGAGCTGAGCCTACAGGACAAGGTCCAACCAAATGCCCCTGCGCAATGAGACGATCTTTGAAGGGAGGGTAAAGTCAGCAGTCAGCTTCTTGAGGGCCTTCGGCGTCCTAGACCGTAAAGCCGCACATTTACGGCGCTTTCACTGACGTCACTGCGTCCAACTGCATCATCACGAACATTGTTTTCATGATGATGTCACATTACTTTTTGGAGCGAATAAAAACCTTTTCACCTCGGCCACGCCGTGTGGAGAGGAGATATTTTCTTATACAGGAGTTTGGTTGCTTGTTAGTTTTCTGCACACGGCTTTGTTCCGTGACGAAATGTTTTTAGCCGAGCTGTTCGCCGGAAAAGTGTATAAAAGGAAGCAGTTGAAACCTGTTCTCCGGCATAGTTATTGTTCTAAAATATATCGATTCAAGGTCAACAGCTTTAAGGAATCATAGAGTATTCACAGAATTGTCAGCACAGGTCTCTAGCAAGTCATCATGATCGTCATGAACTGACCGTTTGTCTGAGAAACGATGGTGCGGTAATAGGTACCTGAATCAGGGGTACTCTAAACTCTAATAAGGACAGTACGTAATGCGATGGTCCAGCTCATCTCGGTAGCCGATAACGAGTTGAAAGCTCGCCGTTCGAAATGCAATGGACAAATATACCGTACTAAAGGAAGTATTAAGAGGCTAGACAAGAAAGCAAGAAATGAGGGGCACACACTCAGTGAGTTCCAGCCCGTCGACTCACCATCTCTAGTGTCAAGATCATGACGTGGAGATCACCTAGAGTGACTGCCGTTGCCTCTATGCAAACTAGAGAGCTACACATCTACTGTCTCAGTATGGGAATATAGTTGTCGTTCTAACGATCCTCATCGTCACTTAAGATGTTTATCCTGCTTAGCAGAAGTCGCGGCGAGTTGGTGTGCAAGCACAATAATAAATTATAAAAGCATTCTCCACCTTCAGAAAAGTATCCCGTTATTAATTAAGCGGAAGATACTACGTCAACCTGGTGACTATTTCAATGCGCTCCTACGCGGTCTCGATATCGTAGCAAGCGCCCTTGCCGGAAGCGTGACAACAGTCATAAAAGCCGCCGGTCGCCCAGAAGTTATCGCTCAAGGTGTCACGATTCGTGACCCACATTTTCCAGCTCGAGTCATAATAATCCCAGAATTGATTTCCACAGTCGTAAGTGGGACCAACTCCTGGTTCATCCCAGTTACACACTTCATCATTGGTGCACCAGTACCAGACCAACGCCTGCGTCTCTGCTGCCAGCAAAGCCAAGACGAATGCTGCGATTCCAAATTTCATCCTGTTTATTCTTATCAGGACTATCTACATAACATTGTGCGGTGACGTACCTGCGTGATAGAGAAGACTTGCGACAAAATAGAAGGTCCAGGGTCCGATGAGAGAGATAGACTATAGCAGACAAGCTTATGATCGATCAGTCGAGCTGCCAGGGTCTCTGCTGCTTGCTCGCTACGAAGGGAAGTAAGACGCCTTTTATACTCGACCAGATGATTCTTGTAAAGCCTTTAGAGGTTTAGCGTGCGGGGAAACAAGTAAGGTGTGTCGGACAATTCTTAGTAACTGAAGCAGGGCAAACTTTTGGTTTTGTCTGTGATGAATGATGACCTCCTTGTACGGCTGACAGAGATGGTGAACGTACACAGCCAACATATTTGGGTCTTAAACTCAGACATATGGTTTCCAGGTGTACGGTATCCCCGCAAAGTTGTCCTTATAATAATCCACCAGAGCTGTGACTAGATATTAAGCGGTAGAAAGAGACAGCGCACTCGGCTACTATGGTCAAATTAAATATCGTGGTCATACGTGGGTGGTAGCGTTGGACGGCGCATTCATTGAAGATTGGCGGCCTAACAAGCCTAGACCCGACAAATAGGTGAGTGATGTGATTGGATTGAGCATTGGAGACTTGTCCACTCACGCTTCCAAACACATGGTCCAGTAACCGTCTTCCCAATACAATTGGCCTTAAAATTCTTGATTTTATTCGTGATGATGCATGGAAAGCGGCTATAGTCCCGGATGGTTACCTTTCTTTTGACGGAGTTTTCTATGCGCGTATACTTCGCGGTGCCATGATGTCAACGGCAGGCGAAAGATATCTAGAATTTATTTGAGCCTGGTGAGCTGTCCAATATTCGATGCGACTGAGAAACTATTCAGTTACTCTCTCCCATTTCCTTCAGACAATTGGAAGTTGCCACTGACCGACGTCTTCCGTTTTCATGTTAATTATTGCCCTAGTTTAATGGATATATTCCGGAAGCAGACTATTCAGCAAATAAACATTTGCCCAGTATTCTCAGTGGAGGTGAGAATGCTTGAAATATCAACAATGCGAGAACTCGGCACTGCGTCCTTGACCGATGAAGCAACAAACTGCTAACTAGCGAGTAACAAACTAGCGACCCTTGAATGAGCTCCTTGTAGTCCCGTCGACCTTTGTTAGGCAACCTACGGAGATCGCAGAAATGCTGTGCACAATGGTCTCTTTACGGTACGGATATCCATCCTCATCGCTTCTTGCAGTTCCGTCTACTCCTCCATACTCTTTCCCAGCCAAGTGACCATGAGGCAGAATTGCTGGATACATGGATGAATACAGACTGTGCGTCTATCTCCTATCGTACTAACGACCTATTAGGCCAAAGTGAATGAGGATGAGCTCAACTGGGGCATTGCACACCGAGTTCTCATGCCTGCCTTCGGGCCCCTGTCCATCGCGGGCATGCTCGACGAGATGCACGACCTTGCAGGCCTGCTTGCCATGAATTGGGCCCGCCACGGCTCCTCCGTTCCCATCATGGTCGCGGACGACTTCACCCGACTGACAGTTGACATCCTTGCCCTCTGGCCATGGGCTACCTACCGTTTCAACTCGTTCTACCACGACGAGATACTCCCGTTCATCGAGGCTATGGGCAGCTTCCTGACCGAGTCTGGATCGCGTTTCCGCCGACCGCCCTTCACTTCCATATTCTACCGGGACAGTACCCACAAGTACTTCGAGGATATTGATCTGGTCTTGAAGGCGAGCAAAGAGAAATCCTACCGATCGGAAGGAGGATCTCCTGACGGCTATGCTGAACGGCACCGACCCAAAGACGGGCCGCAAGATGACCGACTCGAGCATCATAGACAACCTCATTACCTTCCTCATCGCAGGCCATGAGACCACCTCTGGTCTGTTGTCGTTTGCTTTCCACCAGCTGCTGAAGCACCCTGAAGCCTACCGAGAGGCCCAGGAGGAGATCGACGAGGTGGTCGGGACCGGCCGGTCAAGATCGAACACATCGGCCAGCTGAAGTATATCGCTGCTGTAAGTCAGCAACATCTCCCGCAGGTTCCGTGTTTTTTGTCTACTCTGGCCAATGATGGCTGACGTCCTGGTAGGTCTTGAGGGAGACTCTTCGCCACTCGCCTACAATTGCACAGTTCAGTGTTGCGCCCATCCAGGACGAGATCATTGGCGGCAGGTACAAGGTGCATAAGGACCAGCCCATCGTGGTCCTTCTGGTTAAGTGGCAGATGGACACGACTGTGTACGGCAAGGACGCCGACCAGTTCATGCCTGAACGAAAGCTGGACGTGAACTTCGACAAGCTCAACAAGGAGTTCCCCAACAGCTGGAAGCCCTTCGGTAATGGGTCGCGGGCGTGTATCGGCCGCCCTTTCGCCTGGCAGGAGGCCTTACTAGTCACGGCCATGCTCCTGCAGAACTTCAACTTCCGCATGGACGACCCCAACTACCAGCTGCACATCAAGCAGACTCTGACCATCAAGCCCAAGGGCCTCTTCATGCGCTGCAGCCTCCGGGATGGTCTCACGGCCACTACTCTGTAGCACCTCTCTCAGGCTCCGAGCCTCGCAAGGACGCGCACAAGGCTGGTGCGCCTGCCGCTGGTGCTGCTAAGAAGAGTAATGGGAAGCCGTTCAGCATCTACTTTGGCTCCAACAGTGGTACCTGCCAGAGCCTTGCCCACCGTCTGGCGCAGGACGCGCCTTCGCATGGATTCGAGGCCAAAGTTGTTGACCCTCTGGACGCGGCGTATGGGAGTGTCACCCCTAACGAGCCGGTTGCCATCATCACGGCTTCCTACGAGGACCAGCCCCCGGACAATGTCGGACTGTTCGTGAACTGGATTACGAGCCTGAAGGCTCATGAGATGGAGAAGATGTCGTATGCTGTGTTTGGTTGTGGCCACCATGACTGGTCTGAGACCTTTCACCGCATCCCTAAGCTTATCGACTCTATGCTGGACGAGCCGGGCGGCACCAGGATCGCCCCGATCGGCCTCAGCGACGCCGCCAAGGGTGAAATGTTCACCGACTTCGAGACGTGGGAGGACGAGGTCTTCTGGCCGGCCATGTCCGAAAAGTACAGCATCAAGCAGTGCGCCGAGGCCGAGGTCGTCCCAGCTCTGTCGGTTGAATTCTCAACGCCTCGTACGTCTTCCCTGCGGCAGGATGTCCGCGAGGCTTGCGTAGTCGACGTCAAAACCCCTTCGGCGCCCGGCCAACCCCTCAAGAAGCACCTCGAGATCAGACTCCCGACGGACATGACCTACCGGGCGGGTGACTACCTGGTCGTGCTCCCGCTGAACCTGAAGCAGAGCATCATCCGTGCCATGCGCCTGTTCCAGATCCCCCGGGACGCGCACATGAGTATCCGCTCCGATCGGCGATCGCCGGACGAACCTGCCGATTAACGAGTCGTTGTCTATGGACGACGTGCTGGGCGCGTACGTCGAGTTGGGAAAAGCCTGCTACGAAGAGGGTAAGTCTGCCGTTTCCATTCATATTTTGAACATTTCCGAGCTGACACGACGATACAGAGCATCCTGTCTTTGGCCGAGGCGACCAAAGGCCCGGGAAGGAGACGCTCCAGAATCTGGCAGGCAACGATTATGTCGCCGAGATCAGCACGCAGCGTGTTTGCCTTGTCGAGTTGTTGGAGAGGTTCCCGGAAAATCGAGCTGTCGTTTGGCACATTCCTGTCTCTTCTCCCGCCCATGAGAGTGCGCCAGTACTCCAATCTCCTCTTCCCCGCGCTGGAACCCGTCGCACGTCACCCTGACCTTCTCCATCCTCGAAGCGCCTTCCTTGTCGGGTACGGAACACCGCTACATCAGTGTCGCGTCCAACTTCCTCGCCAACCTGGGCGTTGGCGACAGGCTGCACGTCTCCATGCTGGCCGTCCCACTGCCTGCTCTTCTTCGGCTGCCGCGACCCGGATGCGGACGAGCTGTACCGCGACGATATGGACCGATGGCAGGCGATGGGCGCCGTGGACGTGCGGCGCGCATACAGCCAGCGGACCGACCACCCGGACGCGGCGGGTTGCAAGTACGTTCAGCATCGGCTGTACCACGATCGCCTCGACGTCGGCAGGCTGTGGGAGAACGGCGCGCGCTTGTACGTCTGCGGGGCGCGCGATGTCGGCGAAGGCGTCCACCAGGCGGCCATCAAGATGATGGTGGGATTTGCCAAGGAGCACGACGGCCAATTTTACATACGTGTCCACTCATGTATCGTGCCACATTCCGCAGATTAATTTAGCAATGATATAACGCCCACTCAGTAATATCTCACGAGCAGCCTATTGACATCTGTATCGCATGTTCTCCATTTGAGTCACATATCTCAACTGTAATATCGGAACCCTGCCCACCCCTATAGACCGCGATATAGCTGACTACCACCGAACCCGCGTCATTCTGTCATGAAGATGTCTCACAGAATGTTGGCACTGATCCACTGCTACCGTAGTGACATGCCGATGTCTTTATGCTACCGTATATTGACTCGAGACCAGTGTTAAGAGACTACACTCGCTTGTCGCTAAGAAGATTTGAAGGAGATTCCAAAGCTTTAACCCCGTTATAAAACTCCATGGTAAACATCCCGAACGCTATGATTGAGATAACTCCTGCTGCCGCACCACTCGCGTAGCCTAGAGGCCCGGCAATCTCATTAGATTTGAACATCCCCACACACGCTGTGCCATACGCCGCCGCCCACAGCAATGATAATTTCCAATGCTCTATAACGTAGTCCATAAGCGAGCTGCGCACCCAAGCGAGCTGCGCACTTTCATAGAAATTGACACAGTCCAATTTTAAACCCTTGATTCCCCCGCAAACAGAATGGAATCAATTTCAAACGAAGCGAGATTGAATATTGCCATCAAGGCCATTGACCGAGACCCGAATCTTAGTAAAAGACGTGCCGCAGCGATCTACT
>JAJLTP010000043.1:139293-155734 GCA_030568275.1 Lipomyces orientalis | reverse complement strand
TCGCTATTCATCAACTCCTCCGGACGTATCGAGACCACTGTCAGCAAAAGATACAGTGCTATCTTTACCCAACCACGATTTGAGACACTCAATTGCCTCTATAGTCTCGATCCCAAGTCGATTCCTACGGTCCGTTATTGTTATCTTTGCACTTGAAAACAAGCGCTCAGGTTCTGCGGACATCGCCGGAATTGACAAAACATCCAACGCCATGATCGAGAGCGCTGGGTAAGACTTCCGCTGGGTAGGTTCTAACCACCACGCTCGCGGGTCTGTGACCTCAGGCAACACTGGAGCAACGAGATAGCTAGAGTATTCGTCCTGCTCAAGGCTAGACCCTCTCTTCTTCTCCGCCCACTTCTGGAATGAGTTCAAGGGACGACCAGCCGATTCTGATGACTGAGTAGGAACTGAGATTGCGGTAGACTTATACTCTGTAATCCAGCATTTGTTTCCGGCAAGGTGCATGCCACTCTGTGGGCCAGTTGTTGTCAATATAATCCCATTTCCATTGCGGCGACAATACTAAGGCGGCAATATACCCTGGTGATCTCTCCGTCAAACTATAGTACTTATCCAACTTAGCCCAACCAGAGTTACAGCAAGGACTCATAAAAGGGTCATTAATGTAGGTACACTTTGCCCCCTCAAACTGTTCAAGCCAGAAGTCCATTGTTGGCAACACCTTATCAATAGTAGCGCTACGTCCTTCTGTTACTAATGTCGCGTCGTAGAAAAATAGAAGGAAGTCTTGAATATTTTGCAAATCCTGCCAATCCTTTTCTGACAATAAGTCCTCGTCATTCTCTAGATATTGATGACAACATATAGTGATTGCTGTCTTGAGCTTCATTGCAGTACTGATCATCATATACCAAGAGTTCCACCGTGTAGAATTATCTCGTACAAGATTACGGCCACCACTAATCTCTCTAAAATTGACTAACCGTTGTGTGCTCCGCTGAATATACACCACGATATTATGCAGCTTGCCTAGAGGTCCCTTTTGTCGCCAATGTTGCATTTCTAGTTCTGTAGGTGTTGTCAATAAACCTCTATTATTCTCTACAGCAAGAGCTTCAGGGTCGGTAGGAAACAAGAAGGACTGAGCTGCCAAGTTGATAATATGACCGTTACAACGAAGTCTGTAATGTTGAGTGTCTTATGTAATTTCATATTGATCGAAAAGCACTAAGTTAAATGAGTTAGTGATGAAGGTAGCCTAAAGCGTTTGTACGAAAACATTCTGAAAGAGCTTGCATCATCGTATAATTGTTGCTTGCATTATCCATCACAAAGTATCCAACTTTTGTAGCAATTCCATAATCATTGATGACACTCATTACGCAAGCTCCTAGATTCTCCCCTGCATGCTTGCCATCTAGCTCTTTTATGGCCAGAACGCAGTGCTGTAGTTGGCCTGACTCCGATATAATTCCGTAACGTCCAGTTTTGTATTGTTGGTACAGAATTAGGCAGCCAATTGTCAATCTCTGGATTCAGATAATGAAGCAAAGCCCTAAATTCAGGTAATGTAGCCATGCGAAATGAGATGCCACAGGTCGTAATCCATTTCACGTATAGTTGTTCCACAACAGCGGGGTCCAATTCCCGAGTAGCACCACTAGAGAGGCAGCGACGTTTGTACTCAGGTGTTTGCCCCACGCTCTTAAAGGCCTCGGCAATATCGGCCTGCATCAAGGTAGTTCGAGCTTCTTGAGCAGAGGATATGTCGATATCGTGACGCAGCTTCAAGTGATTCGAAATGGCAGTGGTTCCGCCAGATTCCTGATACTCGGTCGAACAATATTTACATCGCCAAATTGGCTTGCCTTTGTTGTTGAGAATGACCTCGTGAAGCCAAACTTTAAAATAGCGCCTGGGCTTTGTAGTTGTAGCCGTCGACGTAGCTAGAGAAGGCGATCATCCTTGAGCAATCGGCGAACCAAGGACTTCCAATAATTCACCGTCAAATTGCGAGAGCATGTCAGAGGCCAGCGAACTCATTTCTGCGAATCTATGTATATCGATTGGTATGAATGTGTGTTGAGATAATGAGATTGGTAATCACATTGGACACACAAATTTGCGGAATTGTCTTGAGTCTTTTATCAACGTAGCCTAAAAAATATCGAGGCACCGTTTACGCTTCGGTGCTAGATAAGGTTTAAGGGTTAGGGTTATTTATGATAATATATGGTCATATCATCAGGGGCCATATCGTATCATATCATAAGGGTTCGCCCAAACTCGTATGATATGATATCATATATGGTAATATGTATTACCATATGGCTCATATTACTTAACACACTGGCAGCTCTAAGAACTTGTTTACCTGTTGCCTTGCACACAAGCCATCGTTGAGCATACGAAACGTTGAGTTCGAGCCTGTATCGACGTCATATTCGACCGTTGATCTTACAGATTTCATTTCATTTTTGCTTTCTATGCGGTGCACGATCAATCCAGAGAGCTAATATACGCAGTCTTGCGATCGCTGTCCAGGGTGGCGATCCACTCCACTGAGTTGTTCAAATGGATGACAGACCTCCATTTCCATCCATTCCATCCAGCCTGCTGTTACATAATCCATCCATCCATTTGAAGTGCCCGTGGAATGGGCAGATGGACAGATGGACAGAATTCTAGGGTTCGGGTTTTAGAGGCAGGGGCTACCCCTAGGCTGCTTCCGCACGCGTAATTGTTGTGTCTTTGCAAAGTCAACACTCATACCACCAGACAGCAATATGACAGATGTGGAAATGTGTAGAACACTCTAGCCTAAGATCGTAGATTGTGGAATATTCTAGAAATATGTAACTATGACGCAATTGGGTACTCTTGGAATGCCTGGAAGATTCCAGAAGACCGGGCCACAAGTATATATAGAGGTCATAGGAACCCAGTGTTAATATGTGTGCGCAATTAATATAATCATATATTACAACAACAGAAATGACAAGTCTAACAGCCAGACGCCCGAAAATGCGCCTTTAGCTACCCTGAATATTGCGAGAAGTTAGAGACGCCTGTTTATTATGCTGCTGTTGCCCTTCATCCTGCCTATCGATGGGCATACTTCGAGAATTGGTGGGCCAACGAAGCTTCAGGGATTGATACAGCAAAGAAGCTCGTTCAGCGACTATGGGACTCAGAATACCGGCATCTTAACGTCTCTTCTATACGCAGCGTGCCATTAGATGTCAAACGACGGAAGGTCTTCCATACTAAATTCAACAAAAATCGAGAAGAGAGTCGCCAGGTATCCCTGCTTTCTCAACAGGCATACACTACGACAGATGCGTACGAGGAGTTGCAGCGTTTACACCTGGACTCGGGTCAGGGTCGTATTGGCACGAGAAACGAAGTCTTTATCCCCGGCCAGCTCAAATGGCGCTCGACGTTGTTCTCTCCGTTGCACCTATGAGCGCAGATGTGGTGGTGTGTGGAAATGTGTAGAACTCTCTAGCCTACGATCGTAGATTGTGGAATATTCTGGAAATGTGCAATTGGGTATTTACGGAATATCTGGAATATTCCAATTGCATGTCTAGAAGGTTCCAGAAGACTAAGTGCCAAGTATATATAGAGGTCATAGGGACCTGTAGTTTTGCGTTTGTTGCTTAGTGTGTGTGCTTCAATATAGTCACATATTACAACAAGAGATTGTTCTCATCTTGCGGTGGAATGTTAGACTCTTCGCGTAATCGTATGGAGGCCAATACAATAGGCATTGTGCAGACTCTGCGCTCCTGGCAAAAGGCTGGTCTTATTCACAGTAACGAGCAACTTCTATAGCTGCCCGGGTCGCACAAAAAGTCGCTCAAGGAGTGGAAGCAGTTGTTAAGTGGTCAGGAGGGAGAAGAGGAGTTACAGGTTTTAGGGGCTAATGAGAAAAAGCCGCTAGACTGCGCTGGGCTAGTTATCGAGGTGTATATGGCTTCAACGTATCCATTCCACTGTCCATCTACTCCACTGATACCCTTCGTGGATCCATTCCATCGTGAAGTTGCCCCTTACCGTCCACTTCCATTCCACGGAACCCCTCCGTGGAATGGATGGAATGGATCGCCACACTGAGCTCCATCAGCCTCTTTGACCGAAATCCACGGCCCTCCAACAAGAAGGCACGTTGGTAATTGTAACATCCCCACGGAGCTGTCTGACTGTATTGCTCCGATGACTTGATCATCAGCAATTGACAAAGGCAGCAAATATAGTCCCCTACATGATAAATTTTGTTGACAATAAATCGCTACTCTAAAAGAAGCTGCTAAGAAAGAGGGGAGAGACCGCCAAGATTAATATCTTTGCTGGCTGGCAGCCGATAGCCCATTCCCATCAATATGGCTCAAATATAGCATCAACCTTATCAGTCTGAGTGGGCAAGCCGGATATCCCGAGGGCAGCAAACTCCGGTCCAAAGAATGCGGGTGTATACCTCGCCGACACATCGAATCGTGAGTATTACGAAACCCTTCATAACGTACAACGCGGTAATCAATAATTAAAGCTTCTGCGGCTGCTCGCATAGCGCATATCGCCACAGGAGGACAGCAGAGGTCGGAGTGACGTGTGCGCCGGAGATATTTACCGAATGCGGCGAATTTCGCAAAAACAACTGCGAGCAGAAAATCCATTCCAACACTACGATTAGGTGCTAGTTAAAGGGCGCTCTTCAGGGGAAATTTTGCCTCGGACCGGAACCTTCTCCCAGGTGAGAAATCGGTACCGATGCTACTTCCAGCATCGGCCCCGCGCACAGTAGGCCCACAATGCACTTGCCCCAAGCGTAATGTCTCGAAATGCATTCCCTACATATCCGTCCCCATTTCATGACGGTGAACAGAATCAAGGTCCACATGCCGTTTTTATCTTCTAATTTATCTTATTCTAAGCCAAATTACTCTTTAGACCTATGTCTTTGTCTGTTTTGCTAGACGCTCTGTTGGTGACATTGAAGGACTATACAATTGCAGCTACGAGAGCTCTCGATCTCGATGATATAGTCGTTCTTGGGTTTGTTAGTCTGGGGACCATCATATACCTTTTTAAAAGAACCCTTTGGGCTAAGCCCGACTCTCTCAATTATGTCTGGCATGAACGCCCGCAGCTGCTTCTCTCCGCCGGAGGAAGTCAACCAAAGAGCGAAACAAGAGATATCTCTCGCAAGCTTGAAGAAACTGTATGTATAGAAGTCCCCGGTGTACTGGCATGTGCATCCGCCTAATGTGAGCTGTGCGTGATAGGCAAAGGAAGTTGTTGTTTTCTGGGCATCGCAGTCCGGTACCGCCGAGGGACTTGCGCAGGGTCTGGCGAGGGAATGTAATATTCGATTCGGACTGGAGGCCATTGCTGCCGACCTAGCTGACTATGACCCGGAGACCATTGGCCTGATTCCCAATTCGAAATTCGCCATCTTTCTCCTCTCCACGTGCGGGGAAGGCGATCCACCCGACAACGCCAACGATACATGGGCGTGGATTACTGCCAGTAAGCCCCCGACAGTCGCGAATCTTCGCTATGCGGCCTTTGGCTTAGGGAATAGCAGTTACCAGCGCTATAATCGCGTACTCGACACGTTTACCGCCGTGTTGGACAAGTGCGGCGCACAGAGCTTGGTGCGCCACGGACGTGGAGACGCGGCAAATGGAACCACGGACGAGGACTTCATGGAGTGGAAATCAGATTTATTTACTTGCTTTCGGGAGAAATTGAACTATAGTGAGCGCGAAGTGGGGTATGAACCAACGATCACGGTCATCGAAGTAGCCCCAGGAGAGCCAACTGATCAAGTCGGACTTGGTGTCCCAGGTCAACAAAGAGGCAGCAAGAACAAAATGCTTGCTGGTTCTACTACTCCGATTTGTGCCCTTACGGTCAAAAGCTCTTATGAGCTTGTACATGACTCTGATCGCAATTGTTTGCACATCGAGCTGGACATCTCTGAGCACCCAACTCTGAAGTATACTACGGGTGATCATTTTGGGATCTGGCCAACGAATCCTGATATCGAGGTCGACAGACTTCTTAACGTGCTTGGTCTTTCGAACAAGAGGGAGAGCAAAATTATAATCAAGGAGCTCGACGACGCGGCTAATCTGGCTATTCCTCCTGTGACGACCGTAGAGGCGCTATTTAGGTGCTACCTCGAAATCTCTGCCGTGGTGCCTCGGATGTTGTTGCAGTCTCTAGCGCACTTTGCGCCGACGAATGTAGCCAAGAATTTTGTGACACATTTAAGCAAAGACAAGGATTCGTACGCCAAACTACAGTCGAAGTACTGCGTCAACATTGGCCGACTGCTGGAGATGGCCTCCGGCGGCGAAGTCTGGCACATACCGATCTCGTTCTTCATCGAGTCCGTGCGGCCGATGCAACCGCGTTACTACTCGATAGCGTCGTCATCAGTTGTGCAGCCCCGGGAGGTTGCTATCACAGTCGTTATTTCGTCAACACGTGTACATGAAGGTAGTGACGAGCGCATTTTTGGTCTGGCGACGAACTATCTGCTTGCCAAGGCTTTGGCGCTGGGCAAGCCACCACAAGTGCATCCTCACGGTCTCACTTATGCGCTTGACGGACCAAGCAACAGTCTTCAGGGCGGGAAGTTGTATGGCCACATTCGAAAGTCTAAGTTTAAGCTGCCGATCTCTACCAGCCATGCGATGATTATGTTTGCTGCTGGGACTGGCATTGCACCGTTCCGAGGATTTCTGCACGAACTGGCCAGACTGAAGCTAATTGGACGTCCGATTGGCAAGTTGATGCTGTTCTTTGGATGTCGCAACGAGAACGAGGATTTCCTCTACAAGCCAGAGCTTGAAAGGCTGCAGCAAGAGTTGGAGGGCAACTTAATTATCGTGACTGCATTCTCGAGACCTTGGAATGGAGAACCGAAGGCCTATGTCCAGGACCGTATAGACAAACACGATGTAGAGATTTGTTCGATGATCGATGACAGTGACGTTCATATCTACATCTGTGGCTCGTCTCAGATGGCTAAGGCTGTTTCTTACAAGCTCGAGTCGCTAGTGAAGATGGAGAAGTGCTGGAGTGAGAAGGATTGGGCAACGTGGATTGGTAGGCAGAGGAGAACAAATAGATGGCAAGAGGATGTGTGGGGTTAAAGCAGCCGCATACGACTTGCGATGTTTTGTTCTAGTTAGAAACAGCATGATTTAATTTCAACATTGATTATTAGGATCACATTTTATAGTCCTGGATAGTAATTACGGGAGCCTGCAAATCAGCAGTGAGCGTAGCGTAATACATTGAAGCGTCGAACTAGCCTATAAAGTTCTACTTTCAGTAATTGAGTGTAAGTAATTGATGGTCTTCTGCACGTTACCGATTCTGAGGTTCGCATGAATGAGAGGTGGATATGCGCTGTGGTATTGTATATATTACAGCTAAGATATTAAATACAGGTGATTTATAGATTAGATCTGCAGCGTAAGTAAAACCCCAATGCATGATTCCTAGAAAACAAGGGTGAGTCTACATGCATCACTTTGACGTACGCAGTGCATCATTTTGATCAACTCAGTGCTGTTGTACGAAGTCCGTCATTTTGATTTCTTTAACTATGGAGAAATTTTTAAAGTGACTGACTTGGTACGTTACAAATTGGCGTCAAACTGGCTAACGAAGTACGTCAGATTCATGCACTCAGTAACTCAGAATGATAGACCAAGTCCACTTGTTACGGTGCACTGAGTACATCACAATGTCCAACACAGTGCTAAATCTGTTTTTGTAGGGATCTGTCACGAAACGGTCATTGACGACATAGGTTTAGTAGCGGTAGTTTTGTAGATAGAACGCAGAGTTTATCCATGGACCTGTTGCCAGAAAGATAGACCACAGCTGAGAATCAGAATGTCTCGAGGAATCATGGACAGCGATTCCCAATGCTGGTGCGAGTTTTGTTAAACGCTATGGCCATGCCCTTAAGCGAACTCCTCCGGGTTAGGGTAAGCGTTTGCCAGCCAGCGAACCGTTCACCTGGACGGCTTTATGATAACTTTTATGGACTACCCTCCAACCACTGCATTCTGAAGTTGTCTGATTTGTCAATCACATAACTTACCATAATAATGTCCACGGAAGGCAAAATAATTACCTGCAAGGCTGCTATTGCCTGGGGTCCCGGTATGTGATTTTGTCATCTTATCTGTTTACGTTATCTCGGTATTTTCTCTAATTGGAGTGTCGGGGACATCCGTGTCGATTGACGCAATTTCTCATGACTGATTCGTAAATATATCTAACAAACGGAGCCATCTTTATTACTGTGTTGGAGTTGTCTAATTGATTGGAATAGGCGAGGAACTCTCTGTTGAGGACGTGGAGGTTCTTCCTCCACGCGCCCACGAGGTCCGTATCAAAATCTACTACACCGGAGTCTGCCACACAGATGCATACACGCTTTCTGGCAAAGACCCGGAGGGTGCGTTTCCAGTAATTCTTGGGCATGAAGGTGCTGGCATTGTCGAATCCGTCGGTGAGGACGTGACCTCGGTAAAGGTCGGCGACCATGTTGTTGCGCTTTACACACCAGAGTGCCGTGAATGCAAATTCTGCATGTCTGGCAAGACCAATTTGTGCGGAAAGATCCGTGCTACGCAGGGCCAAGGTCTTATGCCAGATGGAACCACCCGCTTCCGTGCTCGCGGCAAGGATATTCTCCACTTCATGGGTACCTCCACCTTCTCCCAATACACAGTTGTAGCCGATATCTCCGTCGTCGCCGTCAACGCCCAGGCTCCTATGGACCGCACCTGCCTTCTCGGCTGCGGTATCACTACTGGATACGGTGCGGCGACTATCACTGCCAAGATCCAGTCTGGCGACAACGTGGCTATCTTTGGTGCTGGCTGCGTCGGCCTGTCCGTAATTCTGGGTGCGGCTCAGAAGAAGGCTGGCAAGATCATTGTTGTCGATGTCAATGGCTCAAAGGAGGAGTGGGCGAAAAAATTTGGCGCAACTGACTTCGTTAACCCGACCAAACTTTCGAGACCCATCACCGACGAACTTATCGCCATGACAGATGGAGGGTGCGACTACACATTCGACTGCACCGGTAATGTCCAGGTTATGCGTGCTGCACTTGAGTCCTGCCACAAGGGCTGGGGTGAGTGTATTATCATTGGTGTCGCCGCTGCCGGGCAGGAGATCTCTACTCGTCCATTCCAGCTCGTCACGGGTCGTGTCTGGCGAGGATGCGCGTTTGGTGGTGTGAAGGGCCGGACTCAGCTTCCTGGCCTCGTTGAGGACTATCTGCAGCACAAGATCAAAGTTGATGAATTCATCACCCACAGTTTCCCACTTGCTGAGATTAACACGGCTTTCACCACCATGAAGTCGGGTGACTGCATTCGTGCTGTTGTCGACACAGAGTAGATATGTGTAGTGTCTACAAATGTATAGTGACTGAGATGTTAATTGATGTTAATTCATGATAATGATTTTGTAGTTATGTGTAACGTAAGCGTATAACGAGCGGCGCATCCAAACGAGCGGCGCATTTTCCACGCAACTCCCCCCTTCTATACTTGACACTCTTTCCCTCCACCTCAGACCATGGAATCTTCTTCTAATGAAAGCAAAATCATCCTTGCCATCGAAGCACTCCAAAGGTCAAAAAAATTAAGCGTTAGGGCCGCAGCAAAGATATATGGTATTAGTGAAACCACACTAGGTCACCGACGTGCCGGCCGACAACCACGACGCGATGTTCCAGCCAATTTGCGGAAATTGACCGACCTAGAAGAATCAGTCCTTGTTCAATATATCCTCGACTTAGCTGCCAAAGGATTTTCTCCTCGGCTGCCTATTGTGGGAGATATGGCAATCGACTTCTCGCGCCAGGCGACGCGCCACGCGTCGGGACGCGTTGGGCTTCGAACTTCGTCAAGCGCCGCCCAGAGCTCCGGACGCGTTTCCAGCGGAAGTACGACTACCAGAGAGCCAAGTGCGAAGATCCACAAATTATTCGTGGCTGGTTTGAGCCTGTACGCAATATGATCGCGAAGTATCGCATCCAGGATACGGATATCTATAACTTCGACGAGACTGGGTATATGATGGGCGTTGTCTCAACCGCAACGGTTGTGACAAGCTCAGAAGGGCGTGCAAAGGCAAAAAAGGGTACAGCCTGGCAAGCGGGAATGGGTTACGGTAATCCAGGGCGTCAATTCCCAGGGCTGGACGGTGCCGCCGTTCGTCATTGTCGCAGGGAAAAACCACCTCGCGTCTTGGTATCAAAACAGCGGATTTCCGCCCGACTGGGTAATCGCTGTTACCGAGAACGGTTGGACGACGAATGAGAAAGGCATGGATTGGATTCGGCATTTTGAGAAGCATACCAAGTCCCGAACAGTGGGTGGTTATCGTCTGTTAATCCTCGACGGCCACGAGAGCCACCACTCGGATGAGTTCGAGGAATACTGCAAACAACATCGTCACCCTCTGTATGCCTCCTCATTCCTCTCACATGCTCCAGCCACTCGATGTTGGGTGTTTTAGCCCACTAAAGAAGGCATATGGTCGGCAAATTGAGGATATGATGCGGGCTCATCACGCACTTTACCAAAGACGACTTCTTTCCTGTCCTCCGCGTTGCATTTTTCGCTGCAATGACGGAAAAAAAATCCAAGGAGGTTTCCGAGGTGCTGGACTTCTTCCATTCGACCTCGAGAGCGTTTTTTCTGTGCTCGATCTCAAGTTCAAGACGCCAACGGCTCCAAACTCCTGCCCTGGTAGCCCCCTACATGGAGGAACTTAGCAAACGCCGGGGGGCTAAAAAAACACGTCTACAGCAAAAAGGATCACTTAGTCAACAGTTGGGCTGCTCCGAATACGAATATTCGCAGTAATCGGCATTATTCGTATTCGTTATTCGCAAGTCCCAACCGCTGCGAATAATATTCGCTATTTTATTCGCAAATCCTGAGCAGTGCGAATAATGTTCGTAATTTATTCGCCGAATAACGAATATTATTCGCCGAATATTCGCATCTAATCACGTGCTCAGGGGTACCCCTAATAAATTTAATTCACAGTTTCAAGAGCCAAGATGGCGCCTTCCGGGCTTAGTCATAGGGATCGGCACGAATAAGAAATTTCGTTATCCATATCCGTATCCGTATCCATATCCAGAAAATATGGGCTTATCCGTATCCGTATCCGTGATATCCACGGATATCCACGGATATTTGCTTACGAATGACAAAATATGAATCAAAGATATTGCAACCGTCACTACTATGAAATATACCGATCAACTGGCTTAAAAACGCTTTCTTGAGCTTATGAGTCAATAAGACCGTCGTATAATCGTTAAGATCGATATGGCGATCCACACATATGAACCTGGCTCACCTGGCTCTGCAAATGAGCTGGTCTAATATGCGTAATGGATCAGTTTATATTCAGGATATATGAGCTGTTGTTATTGTTAAGGTTTCCCATTTCGCGATTCTATTTATTACTCTGATCGACTGCCTGGGTCATAAGAACTAAAATTTATTATCAGATTTATAATTAAGAAATACGAAATAAAATGAAAATAATACTTAAAAAAATAAATAACTAATAATTTGAATAACATTAGGGCTAAAATAACCCGTAATATAACTTGCATTGGAGCAGTGTTACACATTCGGTAGCAGACAAGCCATCATCTACTTAAGCCATCATCTACTTACTGGAATGCTTTGAATAGTTAGTCATTCTCCGGTAAATTGAAATGATTTTGGGGTGTTTCTGACATTATTCAACGAGAAAAGAGCTTTGTTGCCGCAGGTGGACGGACGGACTGCCAACAGACCAACAAGGTTCCTGGATAATACTGACAGGGGTGATATCCCACTATCACTTATGCCATGCTGTGGGATGCTTTCTGCTTAATCCACTTACATAAGCATCCGCATAATTTCATATCTCACAAACCATACCTTACTGCTGCTAGAAATATATATTTTATTTCTTTTGAGTTGGTACTTACCGAGGACAATGCTTGGGGTAAGGCGCGTAACAAACTCCCAACGAAATTTTTTCGAACGCAAGCCACTGAAGAACAATTTCCCGTCACTCACATCTCACCTATCAATTACCTAACATTGACAGTGCATAATGGTTTCAGTACGACGTCGCAGGAAGCAGAAATCAGCACTGCCAAAGGTAACTCGCAGACACAATGATAAGCAGCGCAAGGTGCGGATCAAATCGCACGCCATCATCGCTGGCTTCGCTGCTAATTGGGATGAGAAATCGACCCTTTCACAAAAGTATGCTCTACTGCGTTGTCCTCATATAACTAACCACTTTTTCTGGTGTAGTCCACTAACGACTAACAGTTACAAGAAGCTGGGGTTGACTTCCAGGCTTAGCAAGCCAACAGGTGGAATCCAGCAGGAGCTCAAACATCGAGGAAGCGAAAAGAAATGAGTTTGGCGACATCGCAATCTCGGCTCCGACATCATCCACGACCGATGTCGTACGACAGCTAGAGAAGTACGCTGCTCGCGGCGAAAGAAAAAGTCGAGCGAACCCAATCTGAAGGAGAGGAGACTTGGATAGAGGAGCTGGTTACGAAGCACGGTGATGATTATCAGGCTATGCTGAAGGACCCGCAAGTTAAATATATGGCAGCAGAGTGCCGGGGACATTCGAGGGCGTTCGAGGGCGTTCGAGAAGTGGAAGAAGCATGGATGTAGTGCTTAGATAAGTGATCGTATATATCTACTGTCATTTCAAGTCCGTAGAATAAAATCCCGGGACCAAGCTTAGTCAGCGTGATTTTATTAATTGATTAATAGGAAGATAATTATAAAACCAGTCCATGCAAAATTTATACTTCGCAGAACGCTGCACATGTTACGAGCTTATTCTCTATGCCTACATATTCGATGTCAGTACCAGCACCAACGAAGAAAACGAAACCTGGCTCTGCAGCCATAGTTTTTCCACCTTTAATACCAATGGTGCCCTTACCCTCGGTGACAACCACCACGCTCGCACCACCAAGACCCTGAATTGTCTTCCTTTTGGCCCTTGCTAGCTTCAGTTCTCAGGACCGCGAATTCTGGATTGGCGGATCGTTGAGATAGACCAAGCCATCACCGGTGGAGCGCGCGAACGAAGCAGGCTTCATCTTTTGCCCCTCTACTGGAGCACATTCGTATGTGAGCATCTCAACCAAATTCTTAACATCTTTGAACTTGGGGGTGAATCCTACTCGGACGACATTGTCACTAGCAGCCATGCACTCTATGATGTCTCCAGAGATATACGCGTGAGGATCCTTGGCTTTTAAATAGATGGCCTCACCGGTCTTGAGAGTGACGTAATTAAATAAGAAAACTCCACAAAAGGGCCAATGTCTAATGGAAACTGAACGTTAAGTCGTAGAAGTAGATCGGCCAATGCGTCATCACCGTAACAACCTGGGAACGAGCCACTTTCATTTTGCACCCGCGCAACGAGCTTCGCAGCTGCGTCTTTAATAGTGGCGTCGGGAGCGGTCATGACACCTTGAAAGAGCTTTTGCAGGTATAACTTGTTCACTGCCTCCTCCTGCTCCGTCTGAGGCTCGTCGATAACACCATCAATGAATGCCTTTGCGGCCTGCTCTGGCACGACACTTCGAAACTCTGGAACAGTCTCTAAGAATCCCTTGATCTCCTTCACTGGCCGAAAGCCACAGAATCCTTCAAAGTTATTCAAGGCGATGGCATTTCAGGCTTGTGATTATCGTCTGGGTAGTTCTTTTGGGTCATTCTCGCGGAGAATCTTTGCCAGGGCCTTGTCGGGATGGGCTTGGATGGAGATGGATTGAGAGTACTTTAAACAGAAGGGGAAGATTCGCGGATCCACTATCAAACTTAGTCGCTACGGCGTTGCCGACAAGTGAAGGATCCTTGTCTAGTATGTCGTGGAGAGTTACCTGGGTGTCGAGGTTTTAGGAAGGCACGTAAGGGTGAGTGCCCATCCATAGCTAGCCAATATTAGACTATGACTTCAAATCCGTTGGCAATACATACTTAGGCATATGGAGTTTTCTCATCAATGTCGAAGGTGGGTCAGTTGCGGCAGCAAACTTGGCAACAGAGCTGCTCCCCTGATCTTGCCCCAGTCGTACTTCTGGGCACCTTATAACCTGTTAGTATGGGGTAGTCACATGTATACTGGAGCATGTAGTATTCACTTTTGCATAAATAAAGTACTTACCACAACAGTGCCATCCTTAACCTTTTTTTTCTTCCCTCTAACGGACTCGGGTCGGGCAGTAACAGGCTTAATCTCAATGGACACATGTACAAGTTTCGCCGCCGCTTTCTTGACCACCTCAGACGCCATTGGATCAGTGCACAGTTAAAACAGAAGAAATTGTTAAACTGTAACAATGAGGGCAGCCGCCGAAATATCAGGGGCCTATGAGTAAATTGGAAGGATTTGACAAATTTCAAAGTCAAATTCATGATGGGATCGGATAGACAATGGTGAAAATATTGTAGTGGTATGGGCACCGGTTGCCGGTATGCCGTTGAGGATCGAATCAATGCAGACGGTGTCCGAGAGCTCAGTAACGTCTACCGCTGAAGTCTGAGACAATAAATTGAAGGCTCGATTCAGTAAAATACTTTCGGCGAGATAAAATGCAGTCGACGACAAATACTATCGAAAAAAAAATATCACGGGAGGGACAAATTGATCAGGAGCGAAAGATGATGTTCTCACTGATAAGATGCTGCGTCTCCATATGTCTCCGACCGATTAATTCTCAAAACTCCCATTTCAATACCTTTCGCCAGCATCTCAAGCTTATTCGATCCCCTCTGCCCACCCAGGAACGATTTCAAAAGTGGCTCGCCGTATATCACATTGCCATTGGATGCAGACTGAACTGCAGCTCCGATGCACCATAGTGCGCCCCCGATTTGGCTGGCAGCCTGCCCCAATCGGTCAGCTTGTCCACTTCAATATATCTTACTTTCGAGCCACTTGCCTGTCACAGAGAAAACTAGACGACAGCGCTCCAACTAGCGGCCCCCCAGCCATTGCACTTGTGATGGCGCCCTGGCGCATTCCCAGTGGGTTGCCGTAGTAGGTCTGGTGCTGGTCCGCTCCAATGGCGCCCGGACATGGAGGATATGTCGAACCGTAGGAGCGCACCACCCAACGCCGCGAATGCAGATATTGTGTAGACATTGAGAAGACGTACCATCGCAGATACCTGATAGGATTCGTGCAAGTAGGTGGCTTTGATATTGTAGTGTACGGGAATGGCACAACCCATCTGGCTGCGACCCTAATCCACTTACGGCCGGGCAACTCACTAGGCAGGTGCACACACGGTCTCGACAAACTGCGCAGTGGCTGCTAACTTCGTCTGAACTTTGCGTAAAAATATCAGCGCCATCAACAACCTAATTGAGAACAAATGATAATCTTGTGGATAATCTCCCAGCATTGGACAAACGACTGTAATACTAGAAATAAGAAACCTCAGTGGTAAAAGTAATTGCCGCCACAACTTGGCTTAGTCTACAGATTATTTTAACACATTACAAGTAGGATGAGATGAACAGGCATTTAAACCAAGCATGACCGTCGATTAGGGCTGTTGCGAATACGAATATTCGCAGATTTCAGCAATATTCGTTATTCGTATTCGCCGTTCACAAACGGTGCGAATAATATTAGATCAAAGTATGCGAACAATTATTCGCAGAATAGACTTGCGAATACGAATAATTATTCGTTATCCGTAATTTATCACGTGACATAGCTAAAATAAGCTAGAAGCATGCCTAAATAGGACAACTAAATAGATTCAGGTTCCCTGAGACTATGCGGATTCTAATGCTACTAGATGATGCATATAAGCAGTAGTTCACTGCCGGACTATCAAATACAGAGCTGGCATACATAAGTGCTAGTCAAATCTTTGTATACAGTTATCATCCCATTTTATAGATAGCAGACCGCTCTCCCACCTTTTTGTGGTACAATTTAGTTTTTCCTGCAACGCGCAACTAAACGGACCATCGATATATATAAAATCAACTAGTCAATAAATAATGCGAATACTGCGAATATTCGCAAGTTTTGCGAATAATTTATTCGCAATCCAAATTTGCTGCGAATAATATTCGCAGGTTTTATTCGCAACCCCAAATTTTGCGAATAATATTCGCGATTACGAATATTCGTAACAGCCCTACCGTTGATGTTCAGGGTTCACAGAGAATTGCACTCAAAGTGACGTCGACCGCGTTATTAGTTCTGCAGAACTGAGATGAGCCAAGAGCAGCTGCATCTTGCGCCTTGGAAAAAGGTGATCACATATGGGGGGGGGGGGGGAATCATGGGATAATCTTCGGGTGGTTGCGATGAGTGGACAGCGTTGGAATGCGAGACCAACGAAGCT